>CAAKHC010004174.1:38105-48357 GCA_901007825.1 Macroramphosus scolopax | reverse complement strand
CCCTGTTACAACCTAATTTTGTTCAGCCTGAGTTTAAATCCGCATGACATTATGCAGTCATGGTAAAGCTCATTATCTTCAGTTCTTTAACAAAGCCAGTTAGTAGTTTTACTCTCTCTTACTGTCCCCTATTTCAGGAGGACTGTGGAGACGATGAACTGCAGTGGTCAGACTCTTCCTGCAGCAGAATACTGACTTTGCACACGGAGACGTGATACGTGGGTTTTAATCAGATTGATTCAATCTTCTCCTTTACATAACCGCCGAGGTCTGAAGCCAAGGGAAGATAAGCGCCTTACACCTGCATTCCTGTTGATGGCCAGTAGGGCTGTAATTAATCAGTCCAAATTTGAAATGGATCTATATCGTCCTGTACGCCTTTATTTTGAAATCAGAGCAAAGTCTGGTAAACAAGACATACAGAAACAAGGCTCTCATGAGATAAAACAACCTCATCATCCCCCCTGACCACGTTTATTGTGCAGAGTGTCTCAGTGTTGTTGAGAACTACTCTGGAGCTGAATTATGCAACAGGATTAATAAGCCCAATAAAAGCATTTAACTGTGGAAACATGGAGCTGACTTTTATTGTGAAGCAGTCAAACATTGTTCCCTAAGCATTAAACCTAAAAAATATAGAAGAGGCAATGAAAAATATTCAGCTGGAACATCATCTCTCCACACAAGAGCAACCAGCATCACACAGCCGAATAAATCCACCTGTCTCATTCGCTGTCTCTCTGCTCAGCCCGGTTTGTTGCCATGACAGGTGTGTCTGCGTGCGTGTTCAAAGAGGCGTGTGGCGGGCTGCATGCTAATATGACATTCAGGCAGCGGCAGAGGAAGGCAGGCGAGGAACGAGCAGCGTTCACTGCCAGACGGGAGGGGAGCTGGTGCACGAGCATGAACTCAATGACTCGCTTCGGCAAGGACACACAGACAGTCTCGCACCTACACAGCACAGGGAAAAATAACATTGTCTAAATGCCAGATTGAATGAGTTTGCACACGTTATCTGTCAGGCAAATTTGAACGGAACAAATGATGTGAGATACAGTGAGGTGTAGCTGTCATCCGTATGTGTCCGGCGATGAAATAATTTACACGAACGGACATAAATCATTTGAGAAGCACAAACCGGACTACTACACCGTCTGCAGGTCAACATTTGAGAGTGCAAATTCAAAGACACTGTCCTCTAACAAAAAGGTCCATATAGGTTGTAAATGCAAACATCCCAAAACGACTTGTATTTACGTTTGATAGAAAGACGCCCTCTACTGGCCGTAGTATGTGTGATACAGCAGCAAAGGAGGAAATCAGATGATGTCCATTTATAGTAAGTGTCACAATTCAGCCTGTAAGTGAAGACTCAGTTCAGCAGACACGTTCACACACGTTGTCAGACTGATGGCGAAGACACCAGGTGCAGATAGGGACTCGTTCTCCTGCTCAAGAATACTTCGACACGGCCAGCAGGTTGGCAGATTGTTCTAAAAGCAGTATAGTAACTTTAAGCCAAAGAAGCTCGAAATACCTCCTCGAACTACTAAGAGATTTGAGGTGCTGGATCAGAACTTCACCCTCACTGGAAAACAAGTTTGAACTTTGAATAAAAAGTAACAGACGAACGCAGACATTTAAAGGTCGTAGAAAGAGTGTAGATGTACTGCGGTAGACATACACCAGAGACAGTTGGAAGCCCACACACAGGCAAAAGATCAATCTTCCATCTTTTACACACACACGCACATACCGCCTACAGTAAAGAACACGCGCACAAACATGCAAATTGCTGTTCAAGGTCGGTGAGTTTGATCAAAACGCCAACTCAGCTCTGCCGGGGAAAGAAAAAACACACATCCTAATTGTTTCGTCTTTGGCCAGGAAGGGCAGCAGCAGCCCGTCACTGTCCGACTGCTCGTGAAACTTTGCCGGGTTGTTTGATGACCTTCTTCACCTGCAGTAAAAACTCTGAACAGACGCCGGAACCAATGACACCCCTGCTGCAGCAAAAAACACCTGGACGCTGACAAGGGCGACGATATGGAGGAGAAACACCGGCGCCAAGGGACTTTGGATACTGACTTTGTAATCACATGACAGCTATTCTTAGATAAACAATTTACCATTAAATTAAATTCAAATATAAATGAATTAATCAAATAAAGTAGTTTTATTGAAGACCACCACTTGTTTCATCTTGTAATCATTTGTGCAAAATGGGTAAAAACCAAACACAGGCAACATGTGGAACACAACTTCCAAATTTCACAAACATTTTTTGACATGGTGAGAACATTTGCACCTCAGGGGGAGGCTTCATTTACAGACTGCATGCACACCCAAACACATCCACGTACAGTGTGCACACACAAACAAACACGAAGAGAAGCCAGCAGCTTGTCGGGTGAAGCCTGCGGCCACCTACGTATGCTAATGTTGGCCTGCAGGCACATCCAGGTGGGAGGATATTACAAATGAGATTAGGATCATTTAGTTTCCAAACAAACAGATTTATCTGGGACGAGGCACATAATACCACCAGTCCCAATCTAATACTGCCAGAAAAGTTTCCGCCCCTCCTCGATCGAAGGGGAGAGAAGACCAACGTAATTCAACCTCTTGGTAGTTTAATTTAAACAAATTGAAATCTTTTCAACATTTCCCAGCATCCCTCTCTGTACTCATAACATTCACCGTATAACAACAACTGACAACTTCAGGAACACAACGTCTGCGCTGTGATTTGGTGCTAAACTGACATGTGACCTGATGAGTCAGAGAGAAAGTTAGAAGAGACAGAAGATCTTTCTGATGTCAGCTGCCGTGTGGACTGAATGTTCTGCTCCACCTCACTCAACACAGGAGATAAAGTAGAGGTCTCTCTCTCTCTCTCTCTCTCTCTCTCTCTGATGGATGTGTCAGTGTTGTTTTGAACTGGAGGTGAGGTTTAGGGACTTAGGGACAAATCAAATCTTAAAAAAAAAGCTCCAGCTTCCTCCTGGCAGTCAGATTTGAGTCACAACATTAATATTTACACTGCCAACAGCAGAATGTGTACATCTGCTGAACATCAAACACGCTGCACAGCGTATGAAATCATTATGCAGACGTAATGAATACACCAGAGCAAATAATGATATCATCGACAAATCAGGGCTGGTAATGATGGACTACACCCTTTGCCAGTGGCTTTGTGTGCACAGTGACACACACACGCACACACACGGCCAGCAGGCAGAGAGCCACCTCACTTGGCGAGAAATTTCAGCGACTGCCAAATATTTTAGTGGAATTCAAAGCGAGAAAACATTATGGCGGCGACACGAACACACAGTTCTGCCAGCCGGGGTCAACCATGGATGTGTATGGTTTCCATGGAAACCAAGAGGAGACTGCGAGTGAGAAGAGGGAGTGCAGAGCTATTGTACGCCATTAACCAGGACTGCTAACTTTCTAAATGTTATCATTTTTCGATGCATTTTCTTTTTCTTCTGTGCACACCGTGCTGAGAAGGCTGAGCTGGGCGAGCGGAGTCATGGCGGGAGGATTTGGCCGGGAGATTAACCCGCCGCACATCAAAGATAATCTGTTAGCTAGCTGATATGTGTCAGCAGGGCAGAGGAGGGGAGAGAAGATGAAGAGAGACAGGAGGGCGAAGGGAGACGAGAGGCTGTACATGCATGAGTTATGGGTGTGATTGCCGGACACCATTACACCGTCAATCACCACCTTTACCGTGAGCGGGGGGAGGGGAGCGGGGCGTATCATCTGTATTTAACACACAGAAGGAGGAGGGGGATTGCAAATGGCCACCGGAGAAAAAAGCCGACAGGAAATGAGGGCTGGCATCCCGGTCGCTTGTTCACAGATGTGGGGCAAGCTGCCTCCTCCACGCTCCACCGATGAGGCCGGGCGTGTGTGGGAGGAGGAGGAGGGTTTGCCGGAGGATGTTTTAAGACATCTGCACCAGATCTGGCAACCTCTTTCTGCTGAACATCCACTTGATTGAAGGACATCATAATCTTTTTCTTTTGCCAAGAGTCAGATCAAATGAGATGATCGATTGCATCTCTTCACGGTCAATATAAAGCTACTGCCAGCAGCTGGCTAGCATAGCTTAGCATAAACATGGCCAGCCCTGGGTGGCCTGTTTGCACGTTTCAAACCATAAAAAAAATGATCACTCAGGATCAACTCATGCTATGCATGGCTCTGATCCCTGATCACCTGATCAGGGATCATTTCCGCCTCATTGTTGAACAGTTGGAGGAGGTGGAGGCATGCTGTCCATATATAATACACAGTCTATGGTTTACCAGACATTGTGCTAAGCTAGGCTAACACTGCCTCATATTCAGCTTCTGAAATCATGACATTCTTCTCGTGGACCACAAAAAGATCAAGAAGCAGAATTCCCAAAATGTAAAAACTATTGCTTGAATGGATACAAAGATTCCATCCAGATCTCCTCATCTCTCTCTCACATTCCTACAAGACATCAGTGACGTAACTGGAGCATCAGAATACACCTGCCACCTAAAATGATGGTGTTATCCATCAGATTTGAGGTGAAAACCGGAGTAAAGTGTGTTGAATGATTCCATTTGGCTCCTATATGTGCAGCTGACAGGGAACATTGCTCTTCCATGTTCCTGTTAGGAAGCTTCCAGACTGATTGTTTTGTGCTCCAAATAAAACACCTTTTTTTTCTTTCTTTTTTTTTTTCGGGGACCTTGCAATCACACACGAAGAATTTCATCCAGTGCAATGAGAAGAATGAAGCAGATTAGATTAGATTATAACGCCACACTGATTTCATCCTGTGCACACTCCTGTATTATTAATCTGACGGTAATGTAGCCCGCCGTGCACGATGAATCCCGGACAAAGAAAGAGAAGGAGCTACAGCCCTTCATGTATTTCTTTATGTTTACTCGGGTGTTTTTCCCTCTGTGTGTATCAGAATGTCCGTGCAGATCCCTTCATGCATTATTCATCAGGTCCCCCCGGCCCTAATCCTCACCCCCTTTGTGTGGCTGTAGTGCCTCCAGGGATTCGGTTTACTGCATCGGCTGGACGCTGTCATGTCACAAATCTCTGCGATTTCTGCACTAATATATCTGCGATTGTCCAAGTATTATTTTAATGACCTGATTCAGCGTGATTGCCGCTGTAAAGTCATATTCCTTCAGTGTCTATGCAACGTTACACTGATTATTGCATAATTATCTCAAGGTGTCTTCAAGTTATGAATATAATATAACACTTTATGCAGATAATATTTGATATAACACTATATACAGTATATGATGTCCCATTAGGTTTAAGCTGACCTCATTGTTACCTCCTATGCTGCCTCTATGATATTCATAAGCACCTAGATTGTCTTTTTTGTGACCTAATTTCGACTTGTACCATTCCAGTCTCCTGTGGCATCTCTATCTTGCAAGAACACGATGTTCAATAACGAGCTTCCCAGACTTTATCGTGATTTTAGGCTCCAATGCATCGATGCAAAATTATATATATTTAGTTTGTTAAGAATTACTTTGATATTGATGCACGATATTAAGACGATTATGCTGCATAAAATGAATTTTGCACATCTTTGGCATGTTTAATGTTCGCGACTACAATGTCAACATCAATAAGCAGCTCAGAACATATTTTTAAAAACCCAATAAGACTTTTAATACCAGTTGAGTGTAAGTGCTTCCTGACCTACAATCCGAGCCTCACTGACCTCCTTTCTGTCAGCCCTGTGGGAGTGTGTTTCGGTACCCAGAATCCACAGAGAGGTGTGGATATGCTGCTGCAGCAACACTAAAATGGGGCCATGCATGTGGAGGTTTTTGTGCAGGATTCAGAGGTTTTCTTACCGTGGACAGGCAGCGGGATCAAGTGCAGCGCCAGGACCCACGACAGCAGCGCCAGGAGTCTCCAGCATCCCATCTCCTTCCCCTGCATCCTCGCAATGATAGACTCAGACGACCAGGCAGAAGCGAAGAAATCCTCTCTAAATTGATTTTTTAGCTAAAAAAATGTTGCAAAATAAAAGTAATCCGCTCAAGTTGACGTGCGCGCAGTCTAGACTCCAGCCTCCCTGCGCTTCTCCTCCATAGCCGCTTGGTTTCAGCTGCTCTTCACACGCTGGCTTCACTGAGGTTGCTTACGGCTCCATAGCCACAGAGCAGCGCTCGGAGATGGCGAGGGTGGGTGGTGGGTGGAGGTGGTGGTGGTGGAGGAGGGGGTGCGTTTCGGGGCGCAGACGCACGGGTCGGCCTGATTTGCCTCGGAGCGGATCGGTGCGTTGGACACTTGAGAGGGAAACAAATGCGAGTGCAGCCTTCTCATCAACTGGGAGGGAGAGGGGGTGTTGATGCCCCCTTCTTCCTCCTCCCCCTCCTGTTCATCCCTCCTCCCTCCATCCTTCCCTTTCCCTAAAACTTCCTCGGACTTGTAAGTCCTTAGGTTCTCCTCCTCTTTCGTCCCTTTTCTCTTCATCCTCATTCTCCATGTAGCAAGATGTTTTAACCCCTATTTCCTTTTCTTGTGTCCGTCTGATTTTGTTTTCTAAAAATGTTTGTCTTCCCTCCAAAATCCTGATATTTCCCCCTCAAAACATTCTCCCTCTCCAAGACTTGTTGACCTCGTTTCTTCACCTTTCCCCGAGATGTTTCCCTTCCTTTTCCGCCTCCTTCTCTCCTACCATCCTTACCTTCTGTCTCTCCCCTCACTCCCTACCTTTCCCACAATCCCTGCTCCTAACATCCTTCCCTCTAACCTCTCTTTTCGCTCCTCTTTCTCTTCCCAAATTACATTTACCTTCCTCTCCTTAATCCCAGAGATCTTTCATATTCTTCTACTTTTCCATCCTTTCATCTCCCTCTTCATCTTCCAAGATATTTAACCTGGAATTAGCCTTTTCATTCTTTCATCTCCTCCCTTTGCTTTCCCTAAAACTATTCCTTCTACAGTCGCCATCATCTGTGGCAACATTCCTCTTTGTCTTTCCCCCGTCTGCATCCCCAAACTTCCTCCTTTGTCTTCTTTCTCCTCTCCTCACACATACACTTTTGTCTCCTGGCTTCATTTCCTGACACATTTTCCCATCTTTCCCACCCCCCTCCTTCCTTCTCCTAAAGTTCTCAGTTATTTTGTGAGTATTGATTTCAAGTAACTTCTTTTGTTCCTCGAGGAAGATCATTAACTTCCCTCCATCACTGTGTGTTGTGTCTGTGTGTGTGTGTGTGTTTGTGTGTGTTAGGGAGGATGAAGCTGTTTGAGATTACACAGAACTAAAAGTGTTGTTTGATGTCGTCAAAACAACCAGCTTTGGTTAATGTGATAAGCTACACAGAGGAGCAAACAAAGATGGGTTGAAGGGGGGTATATAGGCATGGGGGTGTCTGGGTGACAGTGGGGGCTGGGGGGGTAAATGCACATGGTGATGAATGCCCAAGGGCCTCAGGGTAATGACGGCGGTGGGGGTTGTGGGCATTCTTCCACACAAAAAAGGATAAAGGACGAAAGAGGGGCTGGGCAACAGTTTGTGTGTATGTGTATGTGGGTGTGTCTGCATCTGCAGCGGCTTGTGTGTATGTGCATGTATGCATGTGAAAGCAGCCAAAATTAAAATCCAAAATGTTTGGTGGAATAGAAAATGTGTTCGGTGAATTGCGAAAAAGTAGGTCAAGAGGACATTTCGCTGACTGCCAATTACATAAAATAAAAATGGGGTCCCTCTGAAACTCCACCAACAATGTCCAAGAGTGCCTTAATGAAGACCTCGTTTCATCCTGTCAGATAATAATTTATTAACTCAACATGGTCCCACAAAAACATCCAAACGATACAACGCAGTGAGACGGTTCTACTAAGCAAACACAAGCCATGAAGATGACACCTACTGTTATGATCTCCCCCTCTTCTGTCTCTCTTATTCAGGTGCTGCTGGTTCCTCCTGATCAGGTGCTACCTGTCCTGTGATCAGTGGGCAGCCCTACCTGATATATGAGGCTGAGTCTGATCCACTCTCCATGACACTGCAGCTGAACTCTCGTCAGCTGAACTCTCGTCAGCTGCTGGTCATGTTAGGCATGTGAGGCGTGAGGTCCGACGGCCCGATTGGTGGTTGGCCCAGGTATCCTCATCCTTTATTGTGACCTGACCTCCCGATATCACAGCTATATATAGTATATATAATGTAAATAAACAATCAAGTCAATTGGAGCACTTGGATGATCGAAAGACAGCCACATGTTGCAGTTATGCCTCTGTGTAGCCGCCATTTTGGAGAGGTCAAGCATTCTAGTAAACCAACTTTTAGGCGGTCATTTTGGAGAGGTCACTTTGGGAACATGGGCCCTCCGATTGGCTGCCTTATGTAGCAGGTAGACATCTGCGTGGTGCCATTTTGGAGAGGTCATGTTAGGCCTGTAGACAGTACCTGCAAGTACCCAGGTGTTTTTCGGCCGCCATTAAGGAGAGGTCTAACCATCCGCTAAATGTTTTTTGTTAATGATATCATTTCTCATCAGTGTGTGAAATCGATCAGACGAAAGGATGTCGAGATACGCGACGGACAGACACACGTACACACACACACACACATTTATTACTAATAAATCACAGTTAACCGTCTTTCATTCAGGAGCAAAAAAACAGCATTAATTATGAATATTGACCAATAAGAAAAATGTTAATATGATAACAACGTCCCACGACTGTTAGTGCGGGTAGAAAGAGGAAGCCTGAAGGAGTCTGAGGTGAGACGGGAGGTTGAGATGTAAGCTGTGAAGCTCATCAGTAGTGGCAGATTCAGTGCGGAGGTGGGTGGGCGGAGGTGGCCGCCATGTTAATAATGAAACACTCCGGGGTGGGAGTGTGTTCACTATTCAGACGTGCTCGGTGTGAACACCACGGTCTTCATGTTGTCAGTGAGGCAAAGCTGAAGAGCTTCGTTGAAACATAGTGAAGCTTTGCTGCAAGAATACAATTTATATTGTATTCTTGCAGCTCCCATTCGGTCGAGGCAGATGGCCGCCCGCCCCGACTCTGGAACTGCTCAAGGCTTCTTGGTCTTCAATAGGAAGTTTTGCTCCCGGGGTAGTTGTTCTGTGAATATATAACTTATATATGAATCAAACTTTGATTTGGTTTCTATATAAATCAAAATGAATTAGACTCACGTCTTAAATAATACTGAATGTGTCATGAGTGATGTGTGAAGTTTTCACAAAGAGCTTCTTCCACCTGTCAAATATAATGCGGCCTGATGGAGGAGCCTTCATTTATTTTAAAACAGGCCTCTCATTCTTTGCTTTGCAAGCTGATCTTCGACAGTTTGAATATGAGGGGAAGAGCGAGAACAAGGAATATGAGCGTAAATATAAAAGCATCACACGTCAGCAGTAAGCAGGGCAGAGCAGGGAGCTCCAGAGCAGAGGGTCAGTAGTTTTAGAGCCCATGTGTCAAGAGAAAACACCCTTGTGTAAAACACTCAAACACGTCTGCCCCTCTTGCTGACAAAAATTCTCAGTTGAGCCGTCAGCAAAATGCAAATCGGTGAGTTTTCCTGGGTCCTTGGCAGGCAGCGGGTCCGTCTGTTTTCTCCCTCGGCAGCGGTAGCTCGGAGGTCTGAGAGGCCGACTTTGGACAGGAAAGTTTGAAGCAGCCAGCTGCTTTGAAAGAAAGAAAAGTAGCAACATCTCTGCATAACAAAGGTTTTAATGAGAATCTTCTTGTTCAAGAGTAAAACCCTGTAGGAGCGCTTATTTAAGAAACACTCGTGGTTACATCACAGGGTCAGAACAAACCACCTACATGCTCCTTCAGAGTGACTGTCTTCATTTTACAGTAATTGCGTCTGTAATCACTTCAGCCGCTTGTTTGATCCAACAGGGACCAAGTGAACTACTCCCCTGCCAACCTCCCCCCACCCCACCCGGCTTTCACATCCCCACTGAGGAAGTAATCACCCTCTGGCCCCTCATCCCTCTCAGTAACATCCTCATGGTCAAACTGCTGGACAGAGAAATCCCTCCTCGCGCCAGATTACGGCGCTGGATGGCCGGGATTATGTTTTAAAACGGTGACGGGAGGCGTGTTATTCTTATCATGTCCCCCATCATGTACACACACAGATGCTATAAAGTGCTGAGCAGCAAAACAAACACACCATGACCCCCCCCCCCCCCCCCCCCCCCCCCCCCCCCCCCCCCCCCCCCCCCCCCCCCCCCCCCCC
>CAAKHC010004174.1:0-31821 GCA_901007825.1 Macroramphosus scolopax | reverse complement strand
TCCTCTCCTCCACTGCTGCCAAGTGCTGAGCGGAAGAAGAAGAACACAAATCATTTATATCTGATCAATGATTTAAAACTAGGAGATACTGGTGGTGCACACTATAAACGTTTGACACATTTTATTAGACTGCCCTTCAACAAACTGCAGAAAGGCATTTAGCTGTACACGACACATGGAACAGAACTTCTACAGACACCAGAGAGATTTCTTTCTAAGAAAACAAAACTTTTTGCTTCATGTATCAACCTGTCATTGAAGTTTTTAAAGTAAATGAGATCAACAGTGTCTTATAGAATGAAAGCCCACATGACTGCTGTTAACAAGAGAACGGGTAGAAAGGTGGAGGTTTGTTATCAACACTCCTGATGTCACACCTTGGCTTTAGTGGCAGCTGATGCCAGGGCAGCGGCGGCCGCAGTGGCAATGTTTCCCTCTCCGATGTCATGCTCCAGCTTCTTCCTCTTCTCCTCTCCCTCCTCCGTAGTGGCTTTTTCCTCCTTGTCTTTCTCCTGCTCAGAGGAGGACGTCTCCACCGCCTCTTCCTTGTCCTTGTCTGGTAGGTAGGAAGACAGAAAGCCCAGCAGACGGTCAGCTAAAGCAATGTCCTTCTGAACGCTGGTTTGCAAGTCTAAAGGCTGTTTTATTGCATCTGTTGCAGTTACATTCGCTTGTCTGAAGGTAAAGTACATGTTATAGTGGGACATTTCAATGTCAGAGTGGAATATATTCTTAGTATTCCGTGAATTGAAAGTTTGCAGAATATATGTTTCAGTGTTACCTGCTGGAGCTGTCTTCGCCTCGCCTCCCTCTTCGCTCTCTTCCTCGCGCTCTGATGTCTCCCCTCCCTCCTTCTTCACCTTATCCGTGACCTCTGTCTTGTCGCTCTTCTCTGCGGACTCACTGGGCTTCTCCGCCTCATCCTTTAATTCCGCCTGGAGGACGCAGACACAGACGGATAAGTGAGGACAGGTTGACATGACGAGTCGCAGACTTCTGGTCTCACATCAAGCTGCTTTGCAAATAGATGTGTAGGACCACATAACTAATCATCATCCGAGTGGTTAATCGACTGGAAAGTGTCCAGTAAGAGGCTGTAAATACAGGGATGAACTGGGAACTGTGGGAAATGGAATACTGGGGACCCCTTTCCCTGTTGGGGGACAATCACTTTGAAATGCTCTGGATGATGGATGCTAATGAAGAGGCCATCAGGAACAATGCAGCCAGGCAGAGCGTGACCGCTACAAAAAACATTCACCCGCTGGGTCCAGTCCAAACCAGGAGATCAAATGTAGAAGAGCGGAAAGATTAAACGAGGTCAGAGATGCACGCTGCTGCACATAATTGATGTGTAATATAGTGTAATATGTGCTCCTAGCTGTCAACAGCCGGCAGTTCAGTTGTATACTTTGGCAGTTTAGAAATAGTGTCAGTGGGAGCTGGATGGAGCACCATGGAACGAGAGCGAGTCTAATAAGTCTCTTAACTGTTGTGTCTCGTAGAAGATGAGGTGAGGTTTTAGGCTGATATACAGCAAACCCTCCAGCCCAGAGGCGGGTTCAAGCCATATATGTGCACCACTACACCTCCAGATGTACGTCTGTGAAGCCCGTTCTTGCCTTTCCTGTGTTCTTACCTTATCACCCTGCTGGGAGTCCGTGTCTGTGTCCATCTTCTCTGCCTCTGTGGTTTCTATAAGACACAGTGTGGCAGAGAAATAAGCATCTAGTCACAGACTGAAATTGATTGTGATTACTGATCAGAGTGAGATCCTGCAGCATCAGGACAATGACAAAGCAAACCACTTCCACATCACTTGATACATCTGCAACAGTATGACACAGCAGTGGTGAATATCTGAGGTAAATACCGTCAAAACAAAGAGTTTAAAAGACAGTGGTCAGGAAAGGAAATGAAGGGAAAGGGCATTTTAAAAGTGTGCAAGGCTGCAGGGAATAGTCTGCAGGCGGAGGATGCTCACAAACTGGCCCGATTCACATGTGCCCGGGTGAGTACATTTGAACGATGAGTGTTAAACCATGTCACGGGTGCACTCGAGCATGTGCTCAGGTTCTGAATATTGATCATGTGATGAGCGCTTCAGGCCAGGCATGCACTGAACACATTTAAGCTTATTGATTGCGTCTGGAGCTCTAGAGGGATTTCACTCATCTATAACGTATGATTTTATTTTGTGTGTGTGCGCGGCGCGTGTGTGTCTGTGTGGGGGGGGTAGGGGGTGGGGGGAGAACGACACGATTTTTCAAGAAAGCAGAGAGAAAAATATAAGAGAAAAAGATAAGCACATGATGGAGTGAGATGACCCAGTTTTCTGCTCCCCTTCTCTTCCCCATTCCCTTGCCCCATCTGCCACTGTTGTTTTAATCCGCTGGTTACCATGGCAATGTGCACACACAGACAAACACACATCAATATTTCTGCACTGTTCGACCCCCTGCTGGCAAAACTGAGAGGTGTACCAACAATATCCAGCCAACCCTAGGGCTGCGACATGTCCACACATAGACACACACACACACACACACACACTTCTGTCCAACAGCTTGCTGCTATCTGCTGCCCTCTGGTGGCAGCATGTATAACAATGGGTTACAAGTCTAAGGTTGCCATGCTGCTGGGGATTTGAACAAGAGACCATGGCTACCATTTCAGCCCTGTTCTGTGTCACTCACCAGTCTTTTCTGGTTCCTCAGGGGCGGTGCCGGCAATGCCGCTGCTCTCCAGGCCGAAGGCGGGGTCCACCTTGCCAGTGCTCCTGGCTGCCTCCTGCACCTTCTTCACGTGAGCCTCCACCAGTTCAGCTGGCACCTCCTCACGCACACGGGAGAACTCCTCTGCAGAGAGGACATTTTTAATTTTCACTTCTCCGGCTGACAGGTATGTTCAGACGAAAAATGTCTCACAGAAATTTGTGAATTTGCACGAAACTGAAAACGCCTGTCTTCACAGATACAAATATTTAAACTCTCATACAGCTTTAAGAAATGGCATCCCTGATATATATTGTTAAGGACAGCAGAAATGTAGCAGCTTCTCACCTAGGGCTGCCCTGGCGGCAGCAGACGCCACTCTGGGGTCGACTACAGAGGCCAAGAAAGCAACTGTGCTCATGACTGGGTTTCCAGACTGGCTGAAGGGGATGGGCTGGTAGGCTAGAGGGCCCAGGGATGCCTCGGTGCTCTCCAGGTACGGATCCTCAATGGGCAGCTGCAGGAAGTGCAGGATGCACTCGTCTTGGGTGCGTGAACCGATGTGCTCAGACACTTTGTTCCAGTCATCTTTGAACATTTCAAGAGCCTGGAAGCACGAGGATAATATCAGTCTTTATGCTCGTACTAGCGAACTAGTGATGTATTGACTTAGGAGTTGGAAATGGGAGAAATAAAAGGTGGAAGCGGGGCAGAGAATTGGAAAAGAACATAGGGGGTCATAGGGCAGCAGGAACATACGGAGGACGTGCGGATACTATGAGCATCTTAGATTTCCATCAGTCGTTATGACAGATGAAGGAACAAGGTTCAGTTCTCAGCAGCTTAACAACAACAATATCATTAATAGATTCTTCTTCTCCTGATCCTTTGGGACTCACCTCCAGCAGCAGTAGAGTCTCCTGTTCAGTCCATTCCCTGGTGGAGGTCACCATTTTACCCTGTGGAGACAAACAATGGTCACATCAGGATAGGAAGTAAACAACAGGAATATGTAGAGGCAGTTTTAAGTAGGATAACGGTTACGATACTTATATTTATTTTCCCCGTCCCCATCACTTCACTTTCTTAGAAATTGGAAGTATAACATCATAAATGTGTGAAACATTAAGTAGAGTGAGTGGGTGGTGTTCTGACCTTTGGGTTTTTCTTGTTGTATTGGTCAGTGCGAAGGCCAAAATTTTGCAGGTCGATTGCCTTGTCTTTGCCCTTGTCTGGGAAGTTGGCCATCTGCTGGGGAGGGGGGATCTGAAGGGATGAAACAGCACGTGAATCAAACATTTCTTTGTGTGACCATATTAGGAATAGAGAGTGGAGATGCTATGCACACGATGCTGAATGCATTTGAACACAAAGGTCCCAGCCCTCAATAAAATTATTATTTACTAGTATGTGACGAAGCAACATCTGGGAGCTTCTAGTTTCTATGTTCACAAAAAGCAGAACAAACTTCCTGAATAACTGAATACTCGTCAAACTGTCAGCTCATTTACATCGTGGCTTAGAAGTTCATTCTTTACTGTGGCTTGACAATAATATACATGCAACTTCATTTTAATATTAATCTGCTTGTTTTTGCCTTTTGCATTGACAGGCTTTGTCAACCTCTTTTAAGTCGTCTATGTTACAGACCTGTAGAAGCTATGAATTATAAATAATGTGTAACATGTAAACTGGACTTGTGCTGCTCTCTCGGATATCCAGAGACCAGGTCATTCCCGTCACGCTTACCGGTGGAGGTCGGTGGTTCATGGGCATGAGGCCAGAGGGTGTGTCAGCCAGCACGGTGAAGTGGGGGGTCGGCGGGGGGCCCATGGGCAACGGCCGGCTGTCGGCGTCAACCTGATAGTTCACCAAACCCCACTGCTCCAAGAATGCATGAACCCTGGAGGCAATGGTTCATATTTTATGTCTCATTTCATTAATAAACAGTAAATGTTTGTAATCATTGGCTCTCCGTACCGACTCATCCCACACACACACACACAAATTCTACTAGCTCAGTTTTGACCAGCATGCAACCAGCACAAATAATTCTTCACTATGCCACACTGTGGTTTAAGAAACACGGAGTAGTCATATAGGCTAAGATTGCGTACAATCATGGGATGTAGCTCACCTCATGATAGCACAGACATCCCCCGTTAAGTTCCTGCGGCAGGATGTGGAGGTGAGGTACTCTTGAGGGTTTAGCCGATACGTGTCGATCATGAAGTTACGGTAGGCCAGATATCTGTTGAGGAGTCAGGAAGAATCACATTAGCAAGGCAGGGCACAATGGCAGCATTCAGTCATGTATGAATGAGCGGATGTGGCTCACATCTCTGGGGTTTTGGACTTGTTCTTTCCATTGAAGAACTCAGGTAGGGCTCTTCTTTCAATCTCATGGATGCTGGCAGGCAAAAAAAAAAAGTTTTAGATTTAACAGCGCTTCCTCTGGGATGTAGCACAGCTACGTACAAGCCTTCTCCTGTGACCCTGAGGCTCCCACACATTCTGTCACAGCTCTTACCAGTTGTAGTCAAACCAGGCGCCATAGCTGGGGATGATGATGTGGTGCGTCTGCTCAGTAACATTATCCTCGCTGGCGTCTATCAGTCGGTTGACTTCGGCTTTGCCCTGATCCTCGTCGTCCTGCAGAACAAAGACGGGACAGAATAATGAATGTAGATTCTGTGTGAGCACGATTACGACAAACTGAAGATTGTTTATCAAGAACTTTTAGGACCGAGTGTTTCAGGGCCGTTTGTGATGGATAGAAGTCAGTCTGAGAGATGTTTAGGAAGAAACTCTCCTTTGAGTTTTTGTTTGCACAATATTATCATGTCTTTTATTATTAACTTGTGTATTTTCGCTTTAATATTCGGCTACTGAGTAATCAATGGTGCCACATCGTTTCCTTCCCTCACGTCACCCTCAGTGATTGATGATGACAGAGGCAGTGATGTCATAAATCATCTCACCTTTCCACCTGACAGCACAGAGTCATCCTCCATATCATCTGGAAGAAGAACAACAACAAAAGAACACGGATTTTAATTGTGCTTCATCACTTCAGTTAACAGTCAAAACACACTTGGAAACTGATCACAGCATATTAATTTAATACAACACAGATTATTTCAGTCTTAAGACACATACCCAAGTCAGCCACATTCCCTCCTTTCACTGGAGTACTCTCAGTGTCTCTCTTTGAATTTGCTGTGCATATAAATAAATAAATAAAAACAAAAAAGAGTAAAAAAAATATGAGGAGTAAAACACTGAGAAAGAAGTTTAAAAAAAATAAATTCAGAGTTAATTTCCATAGCGCGCAGGAAGGCATGCACAGGCATCAGAATTTACAAAGAGGACACTTAAAATAGACCTTGAGAGGGTGTGTTTGAGGGGAGAGAGATTTGTATACAACTAGGACATTGCAGAGGGAACATGGTCCAAAGAAGGGGGTCATTTTTAGGGAGGATTGTGTGTTGGTTTTAGAAAGGAGACTGAATAACAAGAGCTGAATGAAGCTCAAACACACATCCTCAGGCTGGTTTTCTACCTCTCTGACTGGAACATGGAGCACGTGTCTGTCTGAGGACGTCACTGCAGTTGTTTACCAGTGAGCACACGGAAACCCATTACACATGTGGAAATGAGCACATTGTCTCGAACCCTCAGGGGAAGTTATATTCAGATGATGTGTGACACATCAATAGCTATGTTTGTCTTTTAAAACTCGTGGCTGGTCACGCTTTTACGTCCTTGACTACTGCAATTCTCTCGTCTCGCCTGCAGCCGCCTCAACGTGCCGCAGTGAGACTCCTCGCTGAGGAGAGACTAAATCCCTGAACCGGCCTCTCTTCACTGGATACCAGCAGCAACACCAGCATTCTCATCAGCTTGTGATGTAATGAGCTGCAGGATATTTCAGTCTGAACAAAGGGAAGTCATAAGGAAAGAATTCATCGTGTTCAGCGACAAATTGTTCACCTCGAGGCTTTCCGGATGACCCGACATGAAAAAGACATTAGAGATCTAAATTTAGAAAATCATTTGTACAGACTGGACTGAAACATCATGAGACAGTTCATTATCAAATGATTTAAATCATTCACTGTTCATCGTTTTTGAGTTTCTGTCGGACCAGACAAGTGAAGTGTAGATGTCAGCCTGTCCTCTGGGAACTTGTGATGTCATTATTAAAATGCGGTTTCACAATTATCTTAACTTATTTTTGAGTCCTACTTTAGTTTGGAGCTACACATCATTGCCTGTCATCAGATTCACAATGGTGATCTCAAATTCAAAACAATTAAAAGTGCATCTCTTCTTCAGCTTCTACATCAACCTGATTATTTAAAGCGTGCATGTTTGATTAAGGGGATTCAGCTCCACCGCGGATACATACCATTCTTGGACATGCTGCCCTCTTCCATGCTGGCACCAGCCGACGAGTCATCCATGTCCTTGGTCATGTCCTCCTCGGTGTCCTCTTCTTCGCCTCTGTGGCCCCGTCGCTTCCAGTAATGCCCCGGGTTCCTGACACAGGAAATAAGAAGTAGTTAAACTTGGATGTCTGAACAACTTTAGCATTTAGCAATCAATTGTAGGTGTCACAGTATCAAGGGGTCCTGATGCAGCCATAGACTATGTAACAGATGTAAATATAAGCTGCTTCATGATCTAAATCACTTTAAACGGGACTTAAGTCACAGAATGAATATCATGCTGTGTTGAATAAGACCTGAAACAAACAATTGAAACATTAAACTCATCAGGAAAATGTTTACTGAGACAATTAATCCAACTGCTCTTGGTAACCAGTGGAGTCGCCCTCTGCTGGCCATTAGAAAGAGTGAAGGTTCAACATCCACACTGACCTCACTTCTCAGACGAGGCAGGTTTCACCAGTTATTTTAGAAGTTTATTTATCAAGGATGCAGGTTTGTAATTTGCTTCCTCAAACGTCTGCAGACCACACATCTATCAGCAGTCCTGTCACTGGGACATATTGAGCACAGGGGAAGCTGCAGATTTCAAAGATCAAAAAAACGTAAACTTTCGGCCTCCTTACCCCTTCTTTCCTCCCTTCTTGCGGGACTCGGCAGGAGTGCTGGGCGGAGAGGGCGAGCGTCTCCTCTTCTTGCTGGCAGAGTTGGCCTTGCGCTCCTTGCGATCGGGTGTACGGGAAGACTGATCAGATAAACCCCGTGCAGCGCAGGGAGCGAGGGATGGAGGATGAGAGAAAGAGCCGCAGAATGAGAGGATGGAACGGTTGCACACACAAGGAGGGGAAGCAGTGGAACGTCTTGGGGGAGGGAGGGAGGGAGGGAGGAGGGATGCCGTGGCGGTGGAGGAGACGAACAGGGTTTCTGTGTACGGTCTTATAAAAACAACACCTAACAGTCAACGAGGCCTGTTTTGTTTTTGTCAAATAAAGTGGAAGCACTGATCTGAATGCCAATTAGCTTAATTCTATCAAAAACTGACAGTGCTTCCATGAGGTGTCAGTGTCAAAGACGAGATATAGGTGATGTAGCCAGTAAATGTTTGCCGGATTCCTTCACATGGCATCTAACTGCAATCATGTGAAGCTTCTGTCATTTGTTGCCTATAAGACAATATTAGTGTGCCAGCAGTCTGATGGTTTTAATCCTGGAAGATGTTGAAAAAACATTTTCTCAAACGGGAACAGAAACCCTGAAGTGCTTCAGAAGGAGAGAAAGTGTGAGGAGAGGATGGGCGACAGACAGAGACATGCGAGACGCAGGAGGACGCAGGGCACATGGCAGAGCCTCATGCAACAGACGAATCCTTTACAGACACCCACGCAGGCATTCACACTCAACTTCCCAACCAGTACAAAGTGTTTGACCATTTGCAGCTGCATTCTACTCAGCATTCAACAGGTTTGTTGATTCATTTTAACAAGAATCATTTCAGACTCAATCAGAAAATATGAGGTTTCAATTTGTACTGATGGACAAGAGCTGGAATAACCGTTGAGAATAGAGGGTATGCACATGACGTCAAAGTAGAGAGAAATCACTGACAGGACACCGACTGAGTGGCAGGAAGACGAGTGGCGGTGTTAGCATTCAGTTTGATATACCGAAAACATTAAAGAATATCTAAAATGGAAAACAGCTGTTGTATGATTGACTGTCAGAGAGGCAGTGGAGGCTGTATTCATGAGTTTGTGTGTAAATCTGGTCACTATTACAGCCCGAGTCGGTTGTGTTTGTTTTTGTTTCTGTGCCTGTGTCAGTGTTTTAGCCAAAATACGACTTTAATAGCACACATGGTGCAAACAGTTTGTGAATGGATCAGCCAACATGATGTCCAGGCTTTGCTTTATGGATGTCCCTGGTGACGAAATCAAGGACATGTAAATGTCAAGAACCTGATTCTTGGCCAGATATCAAGTCCAGGGAGCACTGCTGCTTCACTTAGTTGAAAGAGTCAACGTCTTGATTTCACACATGTGTGTCCCATGTCGCAGAGTGTTTAAGCCCTCAGTACGACTGAGGGGGCGTGTCCCAGTGGGGAAGTGACATCAGTGCATAGCCTCTACATTGCAAAAACAGACACGCATTAAGATACTTACCTCCTCCTCCTTGGGGAAGATCTTCTGGCGGAAGCTGACGGGTTTTTTGTTCTCGTCTACCTCGTAGTCTTCCTCATTCATCCACTCATTATAGGCATCAGTGTCCAAGACCCACTTGGCGTGGACCTGATGGGAAGAAGGCAGGAGACTGAGACTGAGGACACTGTGTTCACAGCTGATTATTTGTAGCTTATGGTAACATCCGACTCCCATGACGCTTTACTTGTTAAAACATATTCCACCAGAATAACCTGGCTATCAGTGGAGTGTTTTAGTGCCAATATTCAACTCTGCCAATATGGCTGCGCCGCAGTTTAAATATTTCCTGTCATAAATTGAATATCAGGGTATCAACTAGACATCAGTTCTTTGGGGTTACAGGTCAGTGGCCCCTTATTTAATAAAACCACAGCCAGTGTTCTTACATGCTAAAAGTCTTAATAAAAATAACAAAGTTGACGATCTCACTTGTCAGCAGCTGCGTATCATTTCTTCGTTCTCTTACAAATACCAAAGCATTTTTGGGGTTTTTGCTCACTGCTCACCTTCCATGGTCTGTCGGTGCTGGGCGGCTCCTCCACATCACCATCAACCTCGCTGGCTGAAACCCAGGTATCATAGCTGACAGAAAAAAACAACACACAAACATTCTGATCACTATTGTTTTGCGAATATTAGAAAGTTGGTTGAATGAGATACGCAGTAAGTGCTACTAATTCTCTAGTCTTGTTCCAATATACAACCACAGGCGGAAAGGGACATAATGAGGGGACTTCAGCATTGCCTGCCCCCCTGGCCCATTGATAGTTATGTTTACAGTATCCCTGGATTCGGAGCACTTTATAACGGAAGAGGAATCATGATAACTGAACGGAAATGTGGATGGAGGCCATGTTTGCGGGGCTCTTTATCCCCCTCTCTGCTCACCTGTCTGGAGACAGACCCCAGTGCACCAGCACCTGCTTGTCTTTCCTCATGACAGGACGCAGCCACTCCTCTGCAACACACACAAAACAACACAAACTTTAAATAACCATCTTCAAGAATTTATGAGAATCATATGCACAAAAACATCTACTTTGTCTGAATTTTCAGTAATACTGAATGTGGGATCAAAAAACGTATTTCTAAATATCAGACTGTATTATTGGAAACTGGACTTCAGGTTTACCGTCTTCTTGTTGTGATGGAGATGGATAAATGTGGTGGGTGGCCTTCGACTTGTCGTCTGTGATAGAGCCCTGAAGAGGACAGAAAATAACAACATGAAAAACAGAAAGAGGGACACAAAAGAAATAAAACAGGGTCTTGAAACATCAGATTTCTCCTCGACAGACAAAATGTTTTCAGTGATGGTGCTCACCTGGTGCCTTTTGATTGTGTCTTTGAGCTTACTGGCTTGTTTCTGCTCAATGTCCGGGGACAAGAAGACAGTGGGTCGGGTCAAGCAGTTGTTCTGGAATTACAGAAGTTGCAAAGTGAAGTAGGATTGATGGAAAAGGTGAAAGAACAGAAGGCTGAGCTGCTGAAATAATTATCTGGTTTGAACCATTTTATTCAAAAAATACACACAGAACGTCTAAACTCTGGCTTTCTAATTCTAATTCTGCAGAAGACATTTAACTTGGCGACAGAGTGGAGAGGCTCATACCTGGACCAAGTTCTTCTCTACATTTAAGAACATTTCCACGTTCCTGTCCATCCGGGAGGGATTTTGCAGATCAAACCGACGCCTGTGGATGATGGACAGAGCAGAAATATAAACATTATCCAATGACGGCAGCATCCCAACACTTGTTATGTAATCAATTTTACTTTTCTGTTATTATGACGAGAGTTTCCAACTTTCCAAAATATTAACTCACCAGCCCTGCTCGCTCTTAAACTTGTAGACCGACCCCAAAATGTGACAGAGAGAACCTCCAGCTTTCAAGTCCAGAAAACACTTGGCCTGAAGATAGAAGAGGAACGAATAGTAAAAGTATGTTAGCTGACGTTTTACTGCAAAATAGGTGTAGTGGCAGAATCAGAAGGTTGTCTCAATAGAAATATAATGTGTGTTTGTGTATGTTGTGCCTACAGGTAGCTTGGTGAGAGCAGGATTGTTGACCCTGCGTCCGAAAGCATCTTCCTGGAACTGCAGCAGCTGGACCACCAGGCCCGCCAAGGATTTACTGGAGGGGGAGTCATTCTGAACATACTGGAACCAGACAGAGATACATGCATTCATTAACACTCACACTTAAAGTAAAATAATTCTAGGGTCCACTAAGAAGAGGGGAACTTACACCTTCATGTAAGGCTGAAATTAAATTATTCACATTTTTAAAATAAAACATTAGTTCCCTTTTTGATACCCATGTCGCGATAACACTGACAAATATTTACAAGTATCAAGACCGCGCAGAAATTACTTAAAATGTGTCCAAAACAAAAGACACTGGCCACTTTGGGCCAGGTACGACTTGAGTTTGAGTCATGTGCTCAAGACCATAAAAAAAAATCCTTTGGGTTTCTACATAATAACTGTTTATTACTGGCAATAAATATGTACTTAATTCAGTGTAAATGGTAAAATTCTGCGACAAGGAAGTTGCCAACCTGATATCACATTAACACATTCATACACTGATGAGAAGGCATCAGGAGCAGTTACGGGTTCAGTGACTGGCTCAAGGACACTCGTCAGTCTTTGGAATCTAACAGGGAACCTTCCGTTTACCAGACGGAGAACACGCAGAAAATGGAGGAGAGAGTGAATGTGACAGAGAACAGACTAATTTCGAGAAGTACTCTGGTCAGCCAAGACAAAACAAGGAGCCTGTGCCTAAAAGATGGACTAGTTCTGTCGCATGGATGTGATTTAGGGAGGAAAAGTCCTACACAGACCAGAAAACCATACATTGCATGCTGCAGACCAGTCCTCACAACTGACTCAGACACAACTATCCTCCGTCACCAACACTGAATTTACAATTGTGACATTACTGCATTGTTCATGCTTGATATGAAGTTTTCTATATCAGAATACAACATTTTGTTCCTATCGTACTGCCCTAATTTCACAGAGCAAAGAATGTACAAAGTGTGGCTCTGAGGAAGTGGGACAAGCAACACACAAGAGGGGAAAATTAATACATGAGCTGGTATATTTGTCACAAGGACAATGTCAAGGCGACCTACCTCTCCTTAAACTAACCCTTCACAAGTTCCTGACATGTTCACTGGGTACACACCGGACAGATGCCTTATATCTTCAAGCAAACGTTTCCTTGCTAGACGTAGAATATATTATACATTTTCAGTTATTAAGCTCCTAATCTCTGGAATTCTCAACAACATGAAATAAGGGCTGCTTCAACAGTATATTCTTTTATAAGCAGGTTAAAGGGATATATTTTAGCAAACTAGCAGTCGCTGGTACAACTAATTATTAATGAATCGCCATTATAATTCCTTGTTATCAATAACATCGTCCTGTCTTATGTTATTATCATGTATAACCTAGTCTACACGTCATATGAAAAGTGTAAATCAAATAAGCTTGACTAAAAGAGGATGTCAATTGCCAATAAGTTATAACCTATTCTCCAAAGCTTCATCTTCCATCGATTTCCTACATTCATACAGTCAGTGTGCTTCAGTGAATTAGACAGTTCCACTATTCTTTGTTTGGCTAACGTCAGTGGTTGCCTGCACACAGACCTGCATGCAGCTGTGTTGACAAAACGTAACGCCTCTATGCTTATAAAATACACAAAACACGACTGTCTTTTCCACAAGAAACAAAGACAGGCGATTTTCTTCCTTATGTTTCAAGTCGATCGAGAGCATGGCGTCCCTTAACTATCAGATTTTTTTTTCCCTCGTTTTATTTTATATTTCTTGGTAAAAAATGAGATTCACAAAAACAATTTGGGAATTGCAGAAAGCTGCAAATGGAAGTTGAATAGCTTAGCTACATCAATTTGTAAACAGTAAACCTGTGTGCCTTTATGAACAATTACTGAACGGACACTTAACAGCGAGCTAGCCAACAGCGAGCTCGGTAACGGTGAAATGCTAAACCTAATAGCTGAAGTATAATCATAACCAGTCTATGTTGACGCAGGTTTAACATGAACACACACGAACTGCGAATCATGTGTTAATTGAAATCATACGTTTTAACAAGTAGACAAATCCATACACTACGGTTTGTTAATTTTGTGAAGCTAGCAGCGCTCCATTGTGCCAGCAGAACGCGGGCCTTCATAGGAATCAATGGGCCAGCACAGCTAACGTTAGCTAACCTTCTTGTAGTGCTTCCCGATCCACAGCCGCACCGTCTCCAATTGCGATATCGTCTCCGAACTCTCCCAGAATTTCGTGGACGGGCCACCGTCTTTCTTCCGCCCGACTGCGGTTCCGCCGCCGACCGGGCCAGTGGCCGGTCCGCCTGCAGTTGTAGCCGCCGTCGCCATTGTGTGTTTTGTTCGCTGCGTTGTCTTTCTCCTCCACCGCGTCGCCCACCGTGCAAGTTTTCGAATGATATTGCGCAGCCGCAGACGTGTTTGCACTTCAAACCCCGCGAGTCGCGATACTTGAGGGTTTAAGGGAAATGTAGGCACCAAAGTAGAAATAAATTTGGACACGCTGACTTTTGTCATTAGAAGCAACATAACATTATTACTGTAGGCAAGAAGACAGGCGTGCGAACATAAATAGAACCAACAGTTTAATCAATTTTAAAACATAAAATATGGCTAACTTCACTAAACACATAAAAAACAGCTAAAGTGATTAAGTTATTTTTAGCTTCTTTATCCAAAGTCTATGTCCAGCATCTTAGAAAACAAGTTTGGCTTATATTAGAGCAGTTTTTAGTTCTGCTTGTGCTAGTACATGTACGGCGTATAAGACAAGAAAATCAGTTTTAACAACTGTACCAATAAGAAATACTTTATTTTTTTTGAAATACAGACAAAGTAGACAAATATAAAAACATCTGAAAACACACAAGTTGGCCAGCGACAGGAAGAAACTTAAAATTAATCAGAGGTGTAACAGAACCTCGTGTTAAACTTGGGCACCTACTTCACTTAAAGACGTCTACACTGTAAAATCTTTGTATGAGAAGTGAATATAAAAACAGCTCTGCGATCAAATGTAACAGATTTAATGTGTCCTGTATGATTCCCATCTCAGCAAAAACCATTTCTGATTTTGTTTGTTTAAAAGTGTCATCTCACCAACCTAATTCTGTCATCACATCAGGCGGCCTAATGAGCGGTCTGCACCAGGGTTTGTTGCAATGAAATGACTTCAACCAATATGACAAAAAATACAACAAAACTTTGATCATTAGTGACAAAGATGACCAAAGATTACCACGTTGATGGTAAAAATAAAAAAATATGAAGCCCCAACCAGCAAGTAGTTAGCTTAGCTTAGCATAAAGACTGGCAGCAGGGGGAAACAGTTAGCCTGGCTCCGTGCAAAGGCTACAGAACACATTACATATTATTGAATTTGGACAAAAACAGAAATAATGATGAATAGTGGTTTAATATGCTGGACTACTTATTGGCCAGGAAATGATTATAACGACATCACAAGGTTTTCAAGCAACCAGCGGAGGTCACTGTCTGGTTATATTAGAACTCACCATCACTACAACGTGCAGCTGTGAGGTCGCTGCTGATTCTACACAGTGGGTGTAAAGGACACTTTTCTACAGTGCCTAAGGTTGTGATCCAAATCCTTTTTTTTCTTTTGGAACTAGAATGATTGAAATCTTCTCATTAGGATTGTGGATACACAGAATATATCTACAAACATTTGTTTTAAGCACATTATTATTCAAGTTGAACAACAAAGATTGATACAGCTTGTTTCCAGAAGGTAAATATGAAGCTACAGCCTGCAGCTGTTAGCGTAGCCCAGCAATCTGATGCAGAATGGAAGCTGAGGAACAGCTGGTTTGGCTCGTCTGAAGGACAGTGATCAGTAAAGTAAAGATTACCAAAGACATGTAATTCTATTGGGTCCAGAAGATAATTTTCCTTGGCCACGTCATCCGTCGGCACTTGTTTTGTTTTGTACAGAGCCACGCTAGCCGTTTCCCATTTCCAGTCTTCGACTTGACAGTATGCTAAGCTAATTCCCTCCCTGCTGTAGCTTCATATTTAGTGCACAGACACAATTTACTTATAGCTTTATAAATGTGGCCCGGATGACGGAACCAAAAACTGCTACCATTGACATAGAATCCACTGCTACTGATAGTTTGGATTGGCAGTTACAATAACTCACAGAATGGAGACTTCTCAGTCACCAGGAACACATGTTGCATGTGCTACAGTACCCCCAAGTACACAGCTTTTATAACACTTCCTTTGGCGATAAACAATAATCACAGAAACATAAAAGAACCTTTTGAAGGCAGTTCATTGGTATTTTACAAAACGACTGAGTATTTACAGAGAGACGATGTTGCACGGCACAGTTGGGTGATCCACATAATTCTTTAATACTGAAAAAATGCAAATGTTTTGCTGGAGAGAAACACTTTCATCCAAAGGATAGTCAATAGTAAGAAGAAGCTTTGCTATTGTGTGAACGATTGTTAAAAATTGAGAACAGGAGGAGTCGGTGTGGTACCTGTTCCTCCTGGTCGCGGCTGTAGCGGCCTAGTTTCCAGCCCGACTGAGGCCATGTCATCACCCTCTCTTTCTTCCTGCCTCTCCTGTCACTCATACTGTCTTACTATCAAGCCAAGCAGAAAATCTCATTAAGGATCAACAGCATTCCACCTGGAGGCCAATACTATTTTTAAAAATCTTCCATAAGAACAGACTTCTGAGACTCTTCAATGTTGCTAAAGAAAAACATTTTGATTTGCATAAAATTGCACGCAAATAAATTATTAAAATAGCCTAGTAGTGAAAATTCTTGTCAGAGGACAGCGCTGTACAAAACAATAGAAGAAGTCGGGGGTTTATCAATGGTATTGCTTCACAGTATGTGGACATCATCGATTAGTCCTGCCAGGCAGAACTTGCTTCTGCAGTTTCAGTCAAAGGTAAAGAAAAAAATTGAGAACAAGCAGATTCTCGTGGGGAACAATGATGTCTATAAAACAGAACGAAGATCAGCTATAACCTTTATAACCTTTAAGCTGTCACGTGGGCACCAGCCGGAGCTTAATGGGCAAGGATGGATGATGATGACGATGATGCAGCAATTATCTTTAAATCATAGAAACCGACAAGGTGCCAAGGGAGGAAAGACTGAACTTACTTGGCATGTCCAACCTTATTAGTCCACCACCCAGTGAATCAGAGCACCGCAAAAAAGGGGAAATTTGTCGGTTTCAGTTTTGGGAAGTAAAAAGCAGCGGCAAATATAAAAGAGAATTCGTGAGAAGAACAACTTTGGTGTGGAAACAGTCCATCCCACGCTGTTATCTGAGATCTTTGGGGACTTTGAGGACTTTGTAAATGTCATTGCCAAAGACTGTGGTGAAGTGAGGCCGAGAGTTCCGGGACATGTGGGTGCAGAAGGGAATTTTACCAACATTTTCGGGATCCTCAACGTCCCAGATCTCTGGCATACTGCAGCCGGGCCTTAGTGAAGAGAAGGGGAAGAAAAACAATTAAAGAAAGAGAGAATATTCAGCTTACTATTTGTAATTTCCTGTGTGTGAAATGGTGAAGGACAGACTGGATGAATGCTGATAGCGTGCACAGGAGATGACTTTTCAGGCCTCTTGGATAAAAGCAACAGTTAAATTCCCACAATCTAGAAAGACTACAGGCAATAGATGTGCACTGCTGCGGTACCTGGTTCGCCTGGTGCACCAGGAGTCCTCCAGAACAAAGAAGTCCACTCCCAGCTTCATCAGGTTCCTCTTCACGGTATCTCCGGACATGCGGCTGTACATCGAGTACACCAGCTTAGTTCTCTCCCTGCAGGGAAACAGTGAGCAATCTGAGTCAAATACTAAAATAACACTTAATTAGGACAAGAGTTTTACATGAAGTCACTAATATGAGACGTCAATAAACATTGCAAATTTAAGAAGGATGAGGACAGAATTAACTATCTTAACTTGACGTCTTCTATCAACTAGTATAAACTTCTTCAGGCAAACTTCAACTTAAACGTCAGCGAAACTGTCTCTGAATAAAACCTTCCACTGACCTCAGACCGGCGTCTTCGTAGTGGGGGTGGTTGACAATGGGTCGACCTGTGGACAGTTTCACGCTGGCCATGGTGGGCATGGCGCCCGCAAACACAGAATCTGCATCACACACAGAAACAGAAACATAAAAGATATTGTTGTTCAACATTGTCCCCTTAATGTGATTCATCATTGAGTCAAGTAGCCTGCATCATCATTTTGATGGACTCCTGCAACATCACTCACCTGGCTGGGTGTTATCCTGTATCCAGTCCAGCAGCTCCTCCTGGGGCAGGTTGCTGAACTCCCCGATGATCGACCACTGAGCCTGCAGGTTGGCCACCCCCTGTACGGCCATGACGGCCATGATGACAAACACGGCAATGTGGTGCTTGAACTTCTCTCCGATCCAGCCGAACAACTGACAGAACAACCAGGGAGTGTGGAGAGAAGAAATAAAAGAGGGTCAACGGGTGGGCTCTCATCAGTGATACCAAATATACACATATTGTAAGTGAACAAGAACATTTATGGGTAATACACTTGCTAATGCACAAACAAGTAAATGTAGTACGTTGTGTTTTTCTGAACATGGACGACTGACCTGTTTAGAGCAGATCAGCGAGGCCATGATGCACATGTGGGGCGTGAGGAAGAGTTTCAAGCGCATGATGAGGACCGCCAGGACGGCAAACGCCACCAACTGCAGGCTGTGATACACCAGCTGGAGGGCGACAAGTCTGATCACAACTGACCCGGAGCCTCAGAGGAAACATTATAGTGATAATAAGCTGGGACGGGTGTTAATTATATATCTATAGGTCTGACAATAGCCTTGACACGTCCTCTGCGGGCATGTGGTCGACTGGCTGTGGTGCCAAACTGCTGGTTCAGAATTTTAAGGCGGTTCATTGTTGAACCACACAGCAGATATAATCTGCATTATGGCTCTCCTGGACATTAATTCACATTGATGCATTATTAATCATTGATTGCAGCATTCCTTGGGTGAATGTGAGTTTACTTAAATTACCCCAATTAATCAATTGATTTAAACAATGAAGATTCGTTCAGCCATCTATAAAGTCAAAACATTTAAAAAGGCCAACAGCATTTGTAAATATTTGTTTATGTAAAATAGAATCGATAGGTTGCTTTAAGTGAACTTGTCAGGAAAGCAGAGACTTATTTAAAATCAAGCTCCCTGTTAATTTAAACTTATCTGGAGGGGGGAGCTTCATCTGCTTGACAGACTGTATAATGACATTTAATCCAGTATTATTTATAGAAGGGCCTCCCTGTGGGTGTACCCGCTCCTCATAGTTTCCTCCAGCAGACAGGAACACGGAAACAATATGAGAAACTATAGGATCTCCCAGACACTGTGGCTGAGGATGAACACTTGGAACCTTATCCTGCCCTGAGAGACACATTAGAGAAGCATGGTAGAGGAGAGCTGACAAAAGGGTTTCATGCCAGAAGGAAGCTGCCTTCTCAGTAATGAGAAACGGGATGAAAGGGGAAATAAAAACTGGGCCAACATTAGTGCGCTGGGGGAATGTAATGAAATTAAACAGTTTTCTCACCTCTCCTTTGGCGACTATTTCAGACCTGCAACACAGGACAGAAGTTTACTGTCTGAACTCCATCTTTAATAAAGTATATGATTTTTTTCAAGGTATCCTCATCGAAAGCTGATTATTCAGATTTGGTTGGTAATTGAAAAGTTGACCAAGTAAATAAAGTGGCATCAATGAGGGAGCTCACCCTGCAGCTTCATCGCTGTCCTCAGTCCTGGAAGACGCCTTCCCGCCGCCGCCCCTCAGGAAACGGACTACATCTTGGATGGTCTGAAAAGTTGGGAAACATCAATATGATATTTCAGTGTGCTGAATGTGACGATCATTCGTACAGCTTCCTCCTGTCGTACAGCTGCCTGTCACGCCTTGTCGTATCGGCTCATGTATTCTTAGCTTAGCGTGGGAGAGGCGTAATAAGATTAGAGGACATAAAGAGCATGATTCTTCTCCTCTAGCTTTCCCTCCTTTTAGAACCATTTATCTTCCTACTCACTTTCTAAGAGCTTGAGTATGTATATACTATATATATATATAGTATATATATCAACACTCATTGAGGGCAAAATAAAAAGTCTTACATGACAGATTGAGTGCCACTGAGCGTTTGGGTTTCATGTAACCATCACAAATTCCTTGATAGCACCAACCAGAGGGTGCTTGCCCACAGTTGTAGCTACAGCACCGCACAATGAAGCTAATTAGATCCTTGATTGGGATTTAATCAGTCTCTCAGGTCTCGTTCAAAAACAGGAAACTTACCCTCCCTGCAATGAGAGCAACCACCAGCATGCTGATGGGCAGCAGCAACGTTTTGAGGTAACGTACAGGCGTCTGAGGGAGGAGAGAGACAAAGATTTGACAGATTTCAACAAGCTATAAAAGACAGGAGAGCTGGCAGGTTTTGTTGCCAGGATACAGATCTGGTTCCCACTACACAGAGACACTTCAATACAAAACAACTAGAAGGGATTTCCGTATCTGTGAGATCTTCACAGGAGACTGAGTGACATGTTGAAACAAATGTTGGGGGAGATTTTCACACCTGAGATTCAATTGTATTAGTGAAGGCTGCAGCACACAGAGCAGAGTCTCGGTCTTATCTCTGCTTCAACTGCTTCAAATGTGTGACTAATGCTGCTTTTAATGAATACTAATTTTGTCTTTATTGTTCATTTGATTTACCTCGAACTCCATGAAGTAAAACTCTGCAGCACACGTGTACATGAGAGTGTGGAAGTCCTTGTAGCTGGTGAACTTCGACTTGATCAGGCCACTGATGTGAGCCTGGAGAAGGGAGAAGACACAAAACAAGATGGACATATTTTCTATCCATTCGGTGCTCTAAAATGTAATTTAATTCCTGACTGTATTATCAAAGGTGCAGTGGCTTACATCATCTGAGGCCCCAAGGATGGTGGACAGCATGAATTTGAGAAGGACGGTGGAGCCGACCCAGGCTAAACCCTGCATGACCTGTGGACAACCAGGAGACACATACACACATTGTTAGATGTGTTAGATGTCAGTTTTAAATAGGAGCACAAATGCAGAACCAAATTTAAACATCTCATACAGATCTAGCTGAACACAAGAAGCAGAAGTAGATTCATACCCAGATGACGATTCCAGGTTTGAAGGACTGAGCAAATCGATCCCTCAATGCAATGATGGCCTGAAAGGATCAAAACACAGCCTCTCATTATGTCCACTCCACCCAAACTGATGAAACACAAAATTGTTGCTATTTTAGAGACGCATCATATTGAACCAGGACTCGGCTCACCCAGATGGAGACGAGCGAAGAGGCGTAGAAGGACGTGAGGAGCATCGAGTTGCCGAACATCAGGATGAAGCAGACACCGAGTGTGATCTGCAGAGGGGGTAGAGGAAGGAGAGGAGGGGTCACTGATCAGTCCTGTTGTGGACTCACGGCTTTGGACTGTGAAGCCCCTAATGTTTGCACAATCTGTCTACAGTCATTATAAATAATAATGAACATGCAGCGTCTGTGTGCTTTCTCTCACATTTTAACATCCAGGCGTTGATCAATGATCAATGAACCATGAGAAGAAACAGATGGATTAATCCCCAAACGAAGATAACAGTTTGTATATGAAGTTCATTAACAGCGCTGTTGGAGAGCGAGGACACACACACACGCGCATCTAGTGGTGTTGTCAGTGTTCACTGTGGCCCAATCTCCTTAAATTATGCAGAGCCATATGCCTTCCTCTGACACAAATCTACACCATCTCACCACAAAGGGCCTTCGTCTTATCAGTGGAACACACAGGCCCAGCTAAAGAGATTAGGAGGAAGGAATCGGGCAGAGAAGGACTTCCAGAATAACAAACACACGCGCACATCAACACAGATGCACTTGGAACTGAGTTGCACACACAGCCTCTGTCTTTCACACTAAAACAGACTTTGCAAACTGTGCAATCATGCAGGCCCAGTATCGCTGCTGATGCTGAAGAAAAACTCATTCCTGTCCCTGCTAGTAGTGTCCCAGCATTTCTCCTGGCTGGGCGAGATAAGGACGACTGAGGCAGCTCACATTACAGCTCGGCAGAGGATGACTCTTACTTTATGGTGGCACAACAAATGATGCTGCCAGCATGAGAAACTGATGTCAAAGTCAAGTTAAAAGGAACTTGCATACTTTCAAGAACTGCTGGATTGATTGATGTGAGAATTTGGGAAAGAGCGTGTACTGTACCATATGGGTGACCAGGATCGACTGCATCTTTGCGGCGCCGAGGTAACCCAAGATGTAAGAGGCAAACAGAGAGGCGACCTGAGAGAGAAATACAATCAAGCTGCACATTCAAGAAGAACAGCAACACTACATGACATTCAAGCTACAGTTGTGTTGTATAGCTGTGTTCTTCCTCACATTTGTACTTAAATACAAGATCTTAGGGCTGTTGGGATATTCATCAGACTTGAGCCTGACTGAATGTCTATGATGTTTTCGTCATTCAACGGCAGAGGAAAATTAAAACCACATGGACACTCTGTGGGGAAGCTTTCCATGCTGTTGCCAGACACTGATAATGACAATCTGAGCCCTTCAGAGGCAGAAACTTTTAGTGGACGGACAAATGCTGTGCTTCAGTATCGGACTCACTCCATTAGGGCACCCTTTAAAACCAGTTATCCTTTAGTGAAGCCTAATTCGATATTTACATGAAGTCACTAAGTGAGTGTGAATACACGTAAATACCTGCCATGCATCTAATCTCACTCCCTCCACACTGACGAGTGGACCTGGATGTACCAGGCCTCAGGTTGGGCTACGCACGCCGTGGATGGAGGTTAGCCAATTAACATGTTAAGTTTATGATACAAAGAAATGGCGGCTGTTAAATAAATTGTTCTGTGTTTAAATTCCCATACGTACTGTGTGGGACGAGCACAGACGCTCGCAGCGGCGACCCGATTGTTTCGGAGTTCAAGCTGCGGCTCTTCTGTCTGCCCGCCCACACTCCTGTAACTCGTATTCTTTAACATCTGCAGTCATCTTTCTCACAGTCTCAACTTCTCCACTACAGATCGTTCTCAGATATGTAAAGAAAATAGTATTAAGGGAACGGAGATACAGCTTGTGTTTTTTTTTTTACTTCTCCTGTCTACGTCTACTTTCTCGCCTCCCTGGACGGCTTCCTTTGCCAGAGTTCTCTGTTCTATTTTCTCTCTAATCTCTCTGCCTCTTCTCCAGTCTTCCCACATTCTCTCCTTCCGTTTCTCCTGCTTTCCTTTTTACCTGAGTGAGCAGCACAAACTGGGCAAACTGCCAAGGCAGCATAAAGCACAAATTGGAGATGCCCAGCGCAACCATGGCTGTCCTGCTCGGGTTCCGTTTCCTGGGGAGAGAAGAGACGGGGAGGATAAAAAAATGTTGAGAAAGCGGGGCGGAGGGGGAGATAAGAGAAGATGCATTAAGGCACCGCATTCAATTTCACTCGGACAGCACTACAAAGACTGGTCCTGTAGCGAGAGCCTCTATGAAAGTCCAACATCACATCTAATCCTTTCATTTAATATCATGCATTTACATTTACTCTAGTTTTGTTTCATGAAAGGATGAAAAGGTCTTTTGGGAAATATACTATATTTATCGTCTTTTTATGTCTCAGCTGACTGGATATGCATGTTGATGTTTGGTTGACAGCAGCTTACGGGCTGCCAGAATGTCAGCGTCTGCTACATCCTGCAGAACAGAGAGAAAAGATACAAACTGCTGGACAGAGCGTGTGTGTCCCTGGCAGGGACGCATCTAATGCGGGGCTGTGAGCTACTTAGCTCAGAATGATCAATCAACCAAGTTGCTTTAGCGGGGTATGCTGGACCACTACAATTTAAAAATGACAGAGAGTAACACACAGACATGACAGCTGGTGAGTTTACCTCAGGATGTAGGTGAGAAGCAGCATCTGAAGGACCAGGAAGGGGTAGGCGAAGCTCTCCCTCAGAGGTGGAGTCCACATCACACGAGTGCTCTGATAACATGTTTGAATGAACACACAAACGGATCATTGTACAGAGATTATTCAGAGAAAACAACAAAAGCAGCTTCCTGCAGCGAGGTGACATTTCACACAGGAAGTCTGAGTGTCACCCGTACATGAGTCTATCCTGAGCCGCTAAAGAAGTTATACTACATTAGATTCGTTTAGCAGAAGCGACACACAGTTGAAACATGAAACGGTTCTCCGAGCGGTGTGACAACTCAACAACCATAGGCAGAGGAACCCAATGGCTCCAGGAATTATTGACAATATTATGCAGATCAATGATAAGGGCCGAAATTGTATCTGATGCCCTGGACTCGCTGATATTATCCCTGCAGAATGACACACATTGTTAAAGCCATATCATGTGCAGGATGTTTGAGAGGACTGAACACGATTGGGTGTTTGGAAGTGTGTAATTGATCTGGGGAACAAAAGGGTTTGTGGCTTGTTCTGAAGTAAACAGCAGAGAGGGAGGTGGGTGGAGGCAGAGTGGAGGATGAAAGCGCCAGCCAAAAAGCTTGTTAGAGGTTTGAAGTCCCCATTAACAACCCTCCGCTTTTCATTTTGCCTTTTTGCATTAAGAGCTTGTACGAGTGTCTCGCATTGAAAAACAGAGCGGCAGCGTTTTAATCTTCTGACTCTGATGGTAAAGAGGGTACTCACCTCGCCGTGATTGAAGAAGAAACACATCGTGGTAACAATGCCACCCAGGCGACTGCCACTAGGGAGAAAACAAGACAGATTCACGCTCATTAAGGGTTTTACCGCTGAGCACTGAAGGACGATAACAACACATCGTCTTCTCTCTGATGGGCCTGAGCACGACAGGACAGAGCGCCGGGCAGGACCTACCTGAGGTAAGCACCATATATGAAGAACAGGCTCATCATCACGCCGTTCAGAAGGAAAACACAGCTCACGTAGAAATACGCCGGGTCGCCCATTCCTGATGTGCACACACAGGAAAGGCTGTGAACATTTCACACTGGGGCTACTAACATTTATAACGATGAAGTTGCTGAATTCTTCTTTTTGCAGGTTCTGCAGACAATATGACCATCAAGTCCCTCAGCACTTCACACCTGCAGAGCTTTAAGCATGTATTATGTTTCTATCGCTCAGTTCTAGTTGTCAGTGCGTGTAGTCGGGTGCACACTGGGAGGATTTTCAAATCCAAACCAGTGATAAGAGCCAACACACCAGATGATCAGATCTGAAAGACACCTGCGTGATCAAACATGACTTCAGATATAAACAAACATGACGGCCGACTGTCGTCACGAGCTGCTTTCACTTGTGCGGCGAACACAAGTAAAAACTTTGAATGAAGTCACTGCTGAGGAGATGGAATCAGGATGGTTTAACGGTCTCTAAATCAGGGCTGGTGCTCGCTACGCGGCCAGCTCGCTCTCATTGGCCCTTGATGTTTCTCAGTATTCCATTGCTCTTCCTTTCACACTACAACCAGGGAGCCTCCGATCCAGTGGCCAGTTGCTGACATTAATAGAACATCTGTAAGCCCCTCACACTTTAGGCAGATAATCGGTTCCGACAAGCCTCAACATGGGAACGCCGCTCTGATTGAAGGGAGGGTCAATTATCCTCACCCAAGTTCACCCGATGAAATAAAAAAATCCAGACGCACCAAGAATCTCATTAAAGCTTTTTGGTCACGGATCAGGGAACTGCTACTTTGTGACGTCTACATCTTTCTGCGTCGTCATTTCTGCCACGATGGCATGAAAAGACAGAGAGAAAGAGAGAATCTAAGTCTATGTTCAGAAGACGTCCCTGTTATACTCAGTAAGCTGTTGGATACAATACCAAACAAAAACTAATTAAAGCTAGAATTCAGAGTTCATGGAAATGTAACGTTTTCAGGTGCAGCAGCTCCGTCTCTGGGTACCACAAACTGAATGTACTAGCCGAAAGTAACAGTAAAGTGTTCCCACTGTCTTTTCTCTTCTTTGGTCTTATGCAAGGCAGATTGCATCTGGTTTATGTAAACACGGAGAGAGCAGCCTGCGTACATCGACCCTCGGGTGCCACGCTTCACTATCATGACTGACAGAAACAGAGAGATTGCAGCTCCACACACACAAAGTGAGTCAGTTTCACTGGCAGCAGATTTATGTTCCAGCAAACATATTTGACTGCAACAAAGAATGTTTTCTTTCCATCAGGAAGACTGTAATTACAGTTTCCTCTGCTCTGTTCTATCATTTTGGTTTGCTGCCAAATAGATCCTAAATGTCTGACATTACATATTAAAACTACTTTTTTATGGATAACTAGTGGATAATCTCCTCTCGTTCACCGTTGTGTAAAACCAAAGAAGACAACGTGTACGCTCTGCAGAGAAACAGAGATCTTCTTATCCCCCCCACAAATAATGCAGTTGTCATTCAACCTATTGTCTGTCTGTTTATGTGTGTAGGTGCAAATAAACGGACTGTATTTTACAGATCAGATTTGGGTCTCCATGGCAACTCACTGTACCTTCACAACTGTCCACAGGCGTCAGTCCTTCTCCTCTATTGATGGACCAGCACATCTTTGTGGGAATCCCAAAGTAGCCCATCACGCCTGTGTACATGCGGTACCAGCTGGCCAGGACCACCTGGGGAGCAGAGACGTGCGGCGGGTTGGGTGACAGTCAGTGAAAAAGCCTATTTAAACAACAAGGGTCTTGTTATCTCTGAGCAGCAGAGACACAAAGAATTCCCATTATAGCCCGTCCGGTAGAATTCCATTACTTCACTAGAACTGAAGTTGCTTTCCTGAGGTGCGCTGAGGTTTGCAGTATGATTGGTCTGAGAATAAAAACTGAGAGTCGATATGTAAAGCAAGCAAAGTAACTCCATTGTACTAATTGTTAAGATCTCAGAAGAGCACAGGAATACAAGAACCAGCAGAAACACACGATAAATTCAGAGAGAACGGCTGCCAGGCACACGTCAAAACATATACTACGAATACTTTCTACATTATTCCCTTGTTTCTGCACCAGATCTCTGAGATTACTTGAGTCAGTATGAAGCAAATATTTGTTTGATTTACTGATTGGTAGTCTCTATGAAAGGAGAATCAATAAGCAGCTGTGTGTTCCCCCTGTATGATTCTCCCCATCTCACCCTTAACAAGCCGATTCCTGCTTATTGGGTTTCAACTGAAACACCATCATCAGCAGACCATCTAACATCCTGTCGGCGTATTCCGGTTTGGCAGATTAAAAATTACATTTATAGTCAGCGTCTGTTCGACAAGTAAACACTTGTTTGGAAGCGTTCCTTGCACTTACAGTTGTGTAACTTCATCTGTTTCTGCTGTTTTCTACCACACACACCAGAGAAAGTGCGAACGTAAATGCAAGAAAAACACGTTAGAGACCCTCACACCAGTTTCAGAAGGTTAAGATTTTACTTCAGTTGGTGGGCGGCTCAGTCGATGAGAGAGAGTGGGCTATGTTGCACTGGTTTTGTTTAGAGCTCCTCTCTAACAACCTTCCCACCGTTGCAGAAATAAAGATTATGTCTTTCTTCTAGATATCTGATATCAGCAAATTAAATGTGGTCATGCCACAAAATACCTCCGGATAGAGATTGAATCTCTGCAGCGTGTTAATAACCAGGGGGTACTCCGTCAGACGATCGTTCATGACCATGTGGAGGCCGTGCAGGAAGGAGGGAGCCTCGATAATGGTCTTGTAGTAGGAATAGTACAAACCCTGGAACCAAAAATGTAACAGATATTAAAAACCTCAAACGACGGAAGAGAAGCATCGAGGCAATGTGACAGAGAGAAGGAGAACAAAAACTAAAAAAGTGTGCGACTCAGAAGCAGGCAGAGACTCAACATTTCTTCAGAAACTGAGAGGAAACAGATGGCAACAGCTCACAGCAATTTTGGTGTCACACAGGGTGAAAATATTCTGTTCGCATATGATTAAATCCTCACTTTCAGTGTCACCTCTCCAAAGGGCACGGAGCCCACTCAGCAAACGGCCCTGCTGCTGCTGCTGCTCATATTCCGTATGCTGCATGATCAGTTTATCTGGATTCTGCCTTTGTGAAGATGCTCCAAGATAAAGTGACATGAAGTGGAAAAACGAATGAAGACGTAAACATTGGACGGGTTCTTCTCAGTTTTGAAGAGACGATCAAATCATGTTATATTGTTCATGTTATCGCGTAAAGAAGTGCAGATCTGTGTTTAAGTTAAGGCCCCGTCATGCTACTTTCCTTTGAGAGATAACTTGACAATCCTTATTGCCAGACTTTAAGCAAAGTGGACCAATCCGCGTTTAGTTTAGGAGCAGCGGCTGATTGTATGACATAGACATAGAGGGCAGGTTCTGAAGATGTTGATGTCACCAAAATATGTTTCCACTCTTCTTCGTCGAATCACCTGGCAAACATCCTTTGAAAGTGTCTGTCCTTTTTCCAAACAGTTTCCAAGGACGACTTCCCAGACGGTTCTGCATACTGGACCATCTGGGCTGTCTCGTTAATGTACCGGTAGTTTCCATCCAACAAATATTCACTCCTTCTCTTCTTTTCTTCTTCACAATACAACTGATAAATTCAGGTGGTTGCTTCCTACTTTGATGCACCCTCCAATCCACCCTGGCAGACATGTAAGTCAGAGTTTGCATTTGCTCAACACTACCCGGCAAATATGCACAGCTTCTGATTAAGAACAGCACTGCACTTTTCCTGGAGATCGATATTCTTGCGCTGTGTCATGACCATAGTCAAACAACCAGAATACAAAGTGCAGTTTGTGATTGCTTTGCTCAATATCTGTGTTTTTTACCCACATTGAATTTGTAACATTACTGTTTTTTGTGAAAGGAAACAAAGTGACCACACCTTTACAACAATTTATTTCATTATCAGTAACCCATACATTATTTCTTATTTATGATTTTGAAAGAAGCATTGTGCTCATAAAGAGATGTTCCCATTTATAAATCATTTCACCCGAAATAAGGGAACATGACTGTTTGGTGTGGACCTCAGAAAAAATTACATCATTTATATAATTTACTTTTTTATGTGAAAATGAATGACAATTAACACTTATCTCAGTCATATGTGTCAAAAGATTAAGGAAAATAATTGACATGCAAAGCAGATTCAAACCTTAAATTGAACCTGTTTAATGTTTTCATTGGTCAAATATGACAACAGGAAGAAATGCCATCAGCTTCAAGACAACCAGCATATCCCTAATAAATACAATTATTTACCATTTCCGTCCGAAAAGCCATTTCCTTCTCCATGTTGGACAAGTGTGAGAAGTGCCTGTCATTCTCAAAGAGCAGCGTGAGATGATACCTGATCACAGAAGGAAGAAAGTGAGCAAGGAGCTGCATCCACAGCTGAAGCACAGTTCTATATATCTGACTTAAAGTGAGTGAAAAAAAGAAAGAATAACATGCTGCTAGAGCAACTCACCAGTGGAGATATCCAGTCAGAGCAGCTGTGGGCAGAGAGAATTAACTTTCACTGCTGCTACAACATGCTAAATTCATGTGAGAGAAGAGCCCAGACCTCCAGGCAGGAGGCTGGGAGTAGCATCTGCACAAGGGATGAGGACTTGATATGACGGAGAGGTTACTGGGTGTGCATATGTGGAAGAAATATATGAGCACGAACTTTGCCAGCAAAGCTGTTAACACGTGTGGAGCTGATGAGTCGCATAAAAACACAAAGCGAGCTACTTTTTTTTTTTTTTTTTATGATTAGCAATAATGGCTAGCTAACGCTCGCGAGCTAGCCCGTAGGTAAGCTAGCGTTAGCCCCGCTGATGATCGGCGGAGATAAACTTAATTAGTGCCACTAGTAAGCAGAAGGTTAGCAGCGGTTAGCTTGGCTAGGCGTCCAGTGTGAAGCTAACAGGCTAACTTACCCAGGAGTAGAGTAAATCCCAGCTTCGCAACAGTGGAGGGAGTTAGCCCGAGCTTGTGTCTGATGCCCGAGAACCCGTTTGGGTGAGAGCTGTTGAGAGCTTTGCCGTCCCTGCCCGCCCGCCTGGCGTTACTTTTGCCAGCGGGGGAAACAAGCGGGCTCTTGTCGCGGTCTGTCTGGGTGGCTGGACTCTTCCCGGTCTGCTTTCTGTTTTTGGCCACCATGATGGCCAGGAAGAGCCGAGGTGAGGCAGAGAGGGGCCGTTGCAAACTGGAGGGGTGTGTGAGCTAAGCAGCAGCAGCCCCACAGTCACTCGTATCTGGTCCTCGGATCTGCCCCCTTTTACTACCTTAAGTGATGCTTTTCACTGGTTCCTCTCCTCAGACGGAAAGAGAAGGGAACTCTGCCTCCTGCAGGACGTTTGGAGGCATCACACGAATGTTTCTTCTGGTTACCATGGTGAGGCCAAGAAAGTGAAAAGTTTATTTCTACAGCACATCTAAACTTGAAATTACAAAAAGTATTGTACATTAAAATAAAGTAAAAAAGAAGAAAGCAGAAAAACAAAGAGAAACATAATATAACAAAAAAATAACACACCGGAGTACAGACATGTCAACAGTAGGTGGCATATATTACAAGATTAGAAAAATAGTAATGTGTCTTTAGCAAAGATTTACAACCTGTTTGCAGAAGTGGAACCAAGTCAAGTCTGTAATCAAGACAGGCAAGTCTTAATCAAGTCACAAGGCAGAAACCTTGGGTTTTGGGTCCTGAACAAATCCTAAAACATTCTTTGTAAATGTAATGCCATTTAAATCAGGTTAACTATATGCAATTTATAAAAAGTAAAAAAACATGTATAAATGTGCCTATTAACCTTTTCATGGAACATTTTCAAGCAAAATAAATACAATCAAATAGGTTTGGCTGCTCCAGGCTCAAAGTCACAATCCTAACATTACTAATTGTTCATTCTAATGGTTATAGGTAATACATTAACGATAAAAAAAGAAGTATTTCATTAAAATCAGAATCAATTCATTTGAAATAGTTTTGCAAGAAAATGATTTGAGATATAATCTGGACGTGTGGAGGTTCTATAACTCTAACTGTCTATCTGTGAATCCAGCAGAGGCTGAAATACTCTGAGGAGGCTCCAGTGATGGCCGGCAAAATCAATTCTCCGAGTGAAGGAAAGGTGGCTGGTTTCAGACTAGATGAAATTGAAAAGAGGTAAGCGATGCTTCCCTCACGAGTCAAGAGATTTAAACAAATCTTATCCTATGTAGAAGTCATCTTTGTACTGCTCACTGCCGGGACTACTGATGAGAAGTGTTTAAAGGAATTTAATTAACATTATATAACAGATGTTACAGTGAGAAAGTAAGTAAACTCTGATTGTTTACTAACATGACATGAGAATCTGCAGCATAGTTTTTGTATAATCCTGCTGACAAAGAAACAAACAGACACCGGTACAAATATAATTTGCAAATTATGACAAATTATATTTGTAAATCAAAATTCTGACTTTACAGTTTTCAGTTTTATGTATTTATATATGATTAAACTAATAATAACTTTAATCGTTGCATTAACACTAGGCCAGAACACAAATTAAAATGAAAACATACTTTAGTTGTAAATACTTGGGAATAACAGCAGAAACAACCTTACAAGCTTGTATAGTTTCTAAAAATCTTTATTTATGGTTAAAAGAGTTGTTCAAGATATACAGTAATCCCTCGTTTATCGCGGGGGTTACGTTCCGAAAATGACCCGCGATAAGTGAAATCCGCGAAATAGAAAACTTTTTTTTTTTTTACAATTAGCAACTATTACATGTATACAAATACAGTGACTCGCGTGTAGGCCGTTTCACTGCTCTTCAGACTGGGCCGCTGCATCCTGACTGCGCTCTGCAGTGTTCTCTTCTTCTGAAGCCCGCGGTGCAGTACACCGCGGGCAACAGTTATGTGTGCAGTACGTACACATAACTGCACGAGACGACAAAATGATAGCACAATTCGTAGCATGTTTTGATACAAGAAGCGGGAGTGAGTTTTTAGCGAATCAGAATGCAGAGCACAATGCACCAAAAAAAAAAAAAATGCATTATGAAAATCCGCGAAATAGCGAATCCGCGATAAGTGAACCGCGAAGTGGCGAGGGATCACTGTATAGTATAGAGATGAAACTTAAATCCACATATTGTAAACATACAAAAAAAAGGTAAAGTAAAGTAAGATACATAGAAATACTATGATTTTTACAGATAATACTGTAGGTATTACCAGAGATGACGGGTTTAACTACGA
>CAAKHC010004173.1:13049-41989 GCA_901007825.1 Macroramphosus scolopax | reverse complement strand
TTTTGGTAGGTCCGCTGCTCCCTGGAAGTTTAATGTATATATTTTCTCCTCTATTTAGAGAAAATGTCTCTCTCTATGGTTCTTTGGACACAATGTCTTATGAATAGATTAAAAAACGATTACATATGTATACACTTTGATGATTATTTAATTAAATTGTATCAGTTAATGATAATAGTATAATTGTTGTATTTTTGTATCCATGTTTACAAAATAAACCATACAAATATAGTGTTACCAGAAACAACATGGGTTAATACCATAAAACTAAACTAACATAAAATATAATTATGAATAAATTATGCAATCATCTGTAGCATATCAAAAAATATTTGTGTAAACGCAAAACACACCAATACTAAAAGGTGAAAGATGACCACTGAGGAGCATATTTCAACGCAGTCAATTGTCTTCGGTGGAGAGGCAAATTAAATCGTCCAATCATCACAGTGTTTTAAAAATCGGGGCAGGGTTTAGTTTAAATTCAACCAATAAGAGTTTGAATCTCGTGACATATAAGGAAGCCATTAGACTATCGCTAATGTGTAAAATGTGAATGCCAGGAAGTAGAAGTGAAGCAGTCTGTTGTATGTAGTTGATAGTAGTTGAGATTTATTTCTTGTCGTCAGACTTTATGTAAGCGCAATGATTCAACACAAGAATGATGTAGTCAGGACGGAGCACCCGTCTCCGCCCCTCCCTCTGTCTCTCCGCCCTTGGAGTCAATTCAAAAATCTGCAACAAGTTAGACATCTGAAGCAGTCATTAGACCGGAAAAAGTATTCCTTTTATTTGCGTAAAAGAGTAAAATGTCTAAATTGTACAGAAATAACCAAAATTTGTGCTCCATTCAGTAATGACAATTCACTTTAGATGTTTAATATTACACAAGACATGTTAATAAATTAATCACTTTGTGTTAAGCGAGAGACATTGCAGCGATGCATTTTATTTTGAAACGGAAGTTGAGCTTTGTATACTGGGTGGTACGTTACAAACAGCGATTGTATAAAATTCGTTTGGGCTGTAGTGATCCCATTATCACCTCCATCTCACTGGACGGCCAGCATCATATTGTCTCTTACAGGCACTAACAGGTATTCTAACGATATAAAGTTATTCTCTTGTCTAACATAAATACGAACTTGATTAATGGCTGTCATGCTAGGTTATTGTGTTTCAGTCGTTGTAGACTGCGTTGTCAGGCCTCGCTGTGTTGGCGCGGATGGAAGGTTAACGTTAGCTCATAGCCTTGTTTCTTAGCGGCTACTGCCCGCTAGCAAACAGTAAGCCCTCACTACGGATATTTGCAGGCTGTCATACTCCTTTACATACAGAGGCTAAATATTGTCCAATAATGTGCGCTTGAAATGCTGGAATATTTTACTGATGCGTTTTAAACCACGATGAGCGGGTTAAGATGCTAATGTAGAAGCTGTCACTGCTTTTGCTAACGACGTTCATCCGATTGTTAACCAATGTTAGCATTATAAGTTGCTGACCACTCCCAGTTTAAATATACTGGAAATTAAATGGGATGCATCTCTGAAATAGTAACATAATAGCATAGATTGTAAAGGTTGTTAATGTTAACCTAACTGATAATAACAATCTACGTCTGAAGGTGTTTATCCAATTTCTGCGTGCTCGTAGGTAACATTAACGTTAGCCGTCTATCAAGTGTGCACAGCTGTGGTGTTATTGGACTTGAATTCGATCTTGCAACGTTATACAGTTACAAATGTCATTCAGTACTTTGTCAGGCTTGCATTTATACCTTAAACTGCTATTTAACAATTTTTAATTAGCATTGAAGTTGTGTGACGTATGGAAATATTGTATGAGGTTTCAGTTATGTTATCTACGATTTTATTGGCCTTATGGGCTGTATTTAAATGATCTTGCTATGTCAGACGGAAGTATGACATTTAACTATTTACTGAATGCCTCTGCCTTCATACCTATCATATCCACTTTAGAAATAAAGTGGATATGATAGACGCATTAATAGTGTGTAATGTGTATTTAAGCTAGAGATGCACTGATCTAGCTTTTTCAGTCCAGATACAAATATGATACCCTGCCTGTGGATATTGGCAAAGATCAGATACCAGATGCTAATTAATTTAATGTATGACTCCCTTCATCTATGTGGAAGAGATAATGGTTCATAGTTTCTAAGGCAACATCAGGTTTGACCATGGCTTGTTCCTTTGCAAACAAAATTTAACGAATAAATTAACAGATATAAGCGCATTCAGATGTTATGTTATTGAATTGAATTTCACTGCCTAAAATTAAGGTATATAGTAGTGCAAACAAACTTGCCCAGTGTGTTGGACACTAGTAGGCTGTGTAAACATTCTTCATCTGCTGAAGTGGGGGATTTCTGTGCTGACCTTACGTCATCTGTGTTTTTAGAATATGATTTGTGACACAACTAGTTTTGAGCAAATGGTGGTACCTTATGGAACTTGCACAAATGAGATGTGGATACTTGAATCCTCTTGCGTACATAAACCTAGAAAAGACTTTTCACTGTCTGAAAGAGCTTTTGTCTAGCAACCATATTTTAGATTTGAACCATTTGCATATTGTTCCCTGAATGTTGTTCAATGATGTTTTCCAGTTGAGTTCCTTTGGGGAAGCCCACCCCCCGAGTGGCCACCATGGGGGACGATAGTGAGTGGATGAAGCTTCCAACTGACCAGAAATGTGAACACAAGGTATATTCATGTATTTTTCATCTTCATGCTTTTTATTCATCTTTTCAGTTCATTTCAACACAGTTGAAAAACAACAACATATCACCCAAGTCAAATAAAGACAGAGATGTGGAGGTAGTGAAATACCTGTGCTTTTACTCCTATGACAAGTCAGTATGTGTGATGGATATCTGTGAATATATTTGTCCTATTGAAGAAAACAAATTTGTTAGCAGCGGCCAAGTTATGTAATCGGTTTCTACTCTAGGGGGATACCTGAACACTTTAGCAAAGACTACCGTGGCAAGTCTACTTCCCTTGATTTTGAGATAATAACTACAATATATTCAAGTATAAATCATGGCTATGATGAAAGCAGGTGTTAGACGTGGGTGGTATTTTAGAGTTAAGACATAAGACATTGACCCTCCTGTTCTTGGCTGCTTCCCCATAATATTTGATTTGAGCAGTTCAATTTGCCTCGAGTCCGGTCAAACTATTGCTCGAAGCTCATTAATGTGCCTAGAAGAAAAGCCAGCAGAGATTTTTTTTACATTATAATTAGAGGGCAAATGGAGGAGATTATGACATGTAACAGAGATGTTCAGCCATTACAAATGTAGGTCACATCTCCTTTGATGATCTAGTACTCCAATTTTTCCAGTAGGAACTGGAAAGATTCATCACAAATGTGGTTATTTGTTTTTACGATATTTACTTTCTTTTTGTTAATGGAAAAAGAGAAGCCTGACTCAAGTTTCAGAATTTGACTTCTACACCTTTCTTTGTTTATCTGTTATACAGGTGTGGAAAGCCCGTCTGAGTGGTTATGAAGAAGCTCTGAAGTTGTTCCAAAGGATAAGTGATGAGAAGAGTCCAGAGTGGGGGAAGTACCTCGGACTGATGAAGAAGTTTGTCACCGACTCAAATGCGGTGGCTCAGCTTAAAGGCCTGGAGGCGGCCCTGGCCTTCATTGAGAATGCTCATGTTGCTGGGAAGTAAGTAATTGTTTCAACATGAACTTTCATTTTTAAATTCTCTGGAATGAGTATTGTAGGATGTGGAATCACTTTCAAAAGTTATTAGGCACAATTTAAAGGAGGAAACCTTTGAACATACATTTTTCTCCCATGTTGTATACATCATAAGGCTTGTTTACCTCATTGTACAGCACTAGTGCAAGGAAGTATCTGCTCTAATGATTGTTGTCTATGGTGAGAGGCAGTCAGTGGATTGGCTTTTTAATACTGTGTGCATATATGCTTTCGTTTCGTGGTAAGCTGACTGAGCTCGAATCCTGGGAGGCTGAAGGAAGCATTTAAGGCTTTTCTACAATACATTACTGCCAAGAAGAAATTGGATTGAATGATATGAGATATGCTTGACCATGCAGCAGAGTAGCTGGAGAAAGGAATTAGAACGCGAACACTCTCTTGGAGATGAGAAATTATGTTGCGAAGAGCATAGGGCTCAGACCTTCCCAGCTGCACTAATGCCACAGCCCCACCTACCTTTTAGCTGCAGGACACTAAATCCTCTCCTCTTTATTCATCTTCATTTATCATAGCAGGAATAACACAGGTGTAACATTAGCAGGGATGACTCTGTTCAATACCCAGGACCTTGAAGTGCATCTTTGGTTTCACAAATATCTGTTTTGGTCAGGATGTCGTGAAAGCCTGTGAGCCATTTGAATCTACATTGTCTCAAATATAAATCATTAGTAAATAACTACATGATGATTGTCCTTAATATTATCCAACTGTGCCACCAGCTATTACGCAATTCAGTTTGGTGCCAGAGTTTCATTTATTTCTTCTTAAATCAATCAATATTATCGTTATTTTGTTAAAAAAATTGTTAAAAAAAATGAATCACACTTATTTCATTCATCACAAATATGAAAACCCAAAATTCAAGAATAATCAGTTAAGTGTATTGTCTACATGGTTTTTAAACTGGGGCTGAATAAACTATTGTTCTCACTGTGGCTATGTTTGGTGGTACGGTTTGCTTGGAAAATGGTAGCATGATGTGAATTGTACATGAATTTAGAATAAAGATTGTAAATAATAACATGGAAATAGCATTTGTCAGGCTAAATTCAAACTTATTTCTGTATATTTGTCTTTTTAAGGCCTACACTAGTCACACTTCACTGCACTGTCAGAATGTCTAATGTGGTCTGACTGGCTGAGTTTGTATCTGTGTCCTTTGTCGCAGGACAACAGGTGAGGTGGTGTCGGGTGTTGTCACTAAAGTTTTCAACCAGCCGAAGGCCCGGGCTAAGGAGCTGGGCTCAGACATCTGCTTGATGTATGTGGAGATAGAGAAGGCGGAGGTGGTGCAGGATGAGCTGCTCAAAGGTCTGGAAAACAAGAACCCCAAGATAGTGGTGACCTGCATCGAGACAATCAGGAGGGCTCTAAGGTTGGTGCTACTTTCTCAGGTCTGGATGACCGCGACAGGGACCTCCATTAGCCTTTATATAATTTTAGTGCACTACAGTTTATAAACATACAAACGTACACTATTTTAATTTGCAGAGGCATTTCTGAAGGTCACGCTGTATAATTTTGCTTTCTGCTATTCACACAGCCAATAATACCCTACTACCTAGATATTAAACAGGCTAAAACAAACAATACTGTTATTGATGCTACATAGATGATTGTTGGTAATGAGCAAACTTGGCATTGAAACATAGTCACATCATCAAAAAACATCTAAATGCAGATGATGTTTTCTTAAACCTTAGTCTGGTAGTGTATCCTGTCTTTGATCCAGCACACTAAGCCTATGTTGGCCCTCTGTATCTCTTATCTCCCCTCAGTGAGTTTGGATCCAAGATAGTGACTTTAAAGCCAGTGGTGAAGATTCTGTCCAAGCAGTTTGAGTCCAGGGAGAAGGCGGTGAGAGATGAGGCCAAGCTGCTTGCCGTAGAGATCTACAAATGGATCCGAGATGCTCTGAGACCTTCGCTGCAAAATATCAACTCTGTGCTGGTGGGGCATCCTCATGTTAAAGACATGCACTCACAAAAACATTCCTGAAGCTTAACACAAATATTCATATCAAATGATTCTGTCTAACTGTCCTCTGCAGCTGAAGGAGCTCGAGGAGGAGTGGGTGAAGCTTCCTTCCTGTCCCCCCAAGCAGAGCAGGTTCCTGCGCTCGCAGCGGGACCTGAAGGCAAAGTTTGAACAGCAACAAGCACAAGGAGAAGAGCAGTCCGATGGTTTGTTTAACTCTACAACAGTCTGCCTATTACTTTTAAGGAATTATACATTAGTTCACTCAGCTTGATTGAGTTTTTACTGATATCTTTTATATTTGTGGTTTCATGAGTTTGATGGGTAGGTACTATTGTATATTTGTGACGGTTTAGCAGGGAAGTAACTCCATATTGAACATGATATATTTCGATATTGAGCAGTTGATTGTTGGAGAATATCAGTCTGATGGAGTTTCCTCTTCTGTCTGTCTTTCAGGAGAGGATCAGGAGGAAACGGTTGTAGCAGTGGATCCATATGAACTCCTGGAAGCTGTGGATATTCTCTCCAAGATGCCTAAAGACTTCTATGAAAAAATAGTGAGTTAAATGAAAATTGAAAGTGAAATGAAATTCCGGCATGTTTACATTACAAAGACATCACGTATACCTGGACAAAGGAGCTGAGAAAACAACTTCTGAAATACTAAAATACTAAATGTTGATTAGTTTTTAAACTTTGAATCATTTGAAGTTGTTTATGAATTGTAAATAACATTTATATCTGATGTGAACATATATATTGAGTTTTATGTGATATTGTTTGTTCCGTGCAGGAAGCTAAAAAGTGGCAGGAGAGGAAAGAAGCTTTGGAGGCTGTCGAGACTTTGACCAAGAACCCCAAACTGGAGAATGGGGACTATGGAGACCTAGTCAGAGCTCTGAAGAAGGTACTGAGTGTGGGCTCTCATTGTTGGAAGTTGGTTATAGGAAGCTTGCTGTAGACATATAAGAAAAACAGATGATCAACGTATAAATACAGTTTGACCCACCAACATTTATTTTGAGGGATATTTGTTTAGGCTGCATTAATCACTGACTGTGTTTGCTTCAGGTTGTGGGGAAAGACGCCAACGTCATGCTGGTGTCGATGGCAGCTAAATGTCTGGCTGCACTGGCAACCGGTCTCAGAAAGAAGTTTGGAACATATTCAGGACAAGTAAGTTATAAGAATATGCTGATATTTGGACATCTGCTTTGCGTTTGGAATGTGTCTCATAATGTGGATTAAAAATGGAAACATGGGAAATAATATATAATATCTTTAAGCATATGTAACTTGAATTATCAAGGACATTTGATAAGGTGAAACCTGCTTTAGCTTATACTTATGCTGAAGGTACAGGTTCTATGATGAGATCTAAAACGGAGTTAACCAACTCACAACTCAGCCAACAAAGTACAGGACTTGACTGACTGTAATGCACCAATGATTCAAAACCATGGATGATCACTAAATGGGAGCCGTGTGTGTGTCCAGGTGGTTCCAACCATTCTGGAGAAGTTCAAAGAGAAGAAGCCTCAAGTTGTCCAGGCGCTGCAAGAGGCCATTGATGCCATCTTTCTCACTGTAAGTATACAGTCACGTTACTGTAAAACTAACACTGATCAGACCCTTTTTATCATCCAATGACAAATGAAATGGCAGAGTAATAATGGACGTATTATTTGACGCATACAAGCAAAGGTCAGACAAAGACAAAATGTCTTTGAGAAAACATTTCATCCTGTCAATGGAGAGGCTTTTCTGTTTGCTGGGTGTGTAGCTGGTCAGCCCACTTCAGTTGTCCTTGTTTCTTCTGTTGTTACCTACACCAAGGAGGGGCTGGTTTTTCCAGTGTTGGTTTTCCTTTATATTTTCATGGGCACAGTCTTCTTTAAATTTGGCTATTTGGAGGATCATCAACCTGAAAACAAAATGTAAATGTCCCAATGACCTATTTGCAGATTATCGAGAAAAATGCCAATAATCAGCCAAATGAATCGTCCCTGTCTATAGTTTCTACTGATTATCTCTGGCAAAAGGCTGGTTCATAGGGTATTGAGAATTAAAATAAGCTATATGGGGTCATGGTTATGAAGGAACATATCACCCAACGCACCAGTGTTGCTCAATGATGCCTTTATTATGATATATTTTCAATTATATTTGGAGAATGGAACTTTGGCTTCTAGGAGGATGTACAGCAGGCTTTGACCGATACACTGCAGCCTCCTTGTTTGTAGGACCGCTGCCCTTTGTACTGACTGACAGGCTGACTTACAGTATACTAAAGTTCACAAAGGACCTCTGCAGAAAGCTGCTGAAGTTGTTATTCTGTTGTCGGCTGTAGACTTTGGTAGAAATCATAGCTAATGTAATCATGTTGACTAGGTGGAACATTTTTTCAGAGGACTTGACTCTGTTCTGCCTCTGAGCCCTCATGTGTCCACAGCCAACTCAATGATTGAGGTTTTTAGAGCCTTCTACTGACTCTCTCGACTTACTTCCTTTATATAAGAGCATAGTCTGAAAGCAACATTTTATAAATTGATTGATTTTGTTAATGCCATTCCGTATCGTTTTTCCAGACCACTCTGCAGAACCTGTCGGAGGACATCTTGTCTGTGATGGATAATAAGAACCCGTCCATTAAGCAGCAGGCTTCTCTATTTTTGGCCCGCTCCTTCAGACACTGTACCCAGGCCACACTGCCCAAGAGCGTCCTCAAACCCTTTTGTTCTGCCCTCATCAAGGTAAACCGGAGCTAGGTGGAAACTTGATTTTTAGTTTTTTATGCTTTAATCAAGTCTTCATTTGTAAAGATGAAAAATAATCATCGGTACTATGTTGTGACAACTGACATTTACTTTTCAAGTTCTTTAGAAATAAACAGTTACATTACGCTATATGATCAGATTTAAATGGTTAATTTCAAATGGAATAACAAAACATTTTTCAAATTGTTCCAAACTGAAATCAGATCATTAAAATGAATTCAAGTCTAATTTTCTCTCTAAATCCATCAGCAAGTGAACGACTCTGCTCCAGAGGTGCGTGACGCTGCCTTTGAAGCTCTGGGGACGGCCATGAAAGTGGTCGGAGAAAAAGCTGTGAATCCTTTCCTAGCAGATTTGGATAAACTCAAACTGGATAAGGTGAAGATAAATGGACCAGTGGATATTGTGGGATCATCGGTCGGATCATTTGTCTGTCTGGAAAACTGTTGTTACCTGCTAACCAGTGTCCTGTGTTGAATCAATGAAAACAGCTAAAGGAGTGTGCTGATAAAGTGGAGCTCCCTGGAGGGAAGAAGAGTGTGGGAGGAGGTGTCGACAAAAAGCCAGTCACAAGAGCTCCTCCAGCTGCTGATGCTCCAACAAAATCTTCTGGCCCACCCAAGAAGGCCCAAAGTGCAGCTCCCAGCAAGGTGAACCCAGAACAAACCCAATGAATACAACTGATTCTGTCACTTAGCTTTATTCCACCTCTACTGGCTCATGGTACTTGATGTTTACTGTTCGTGAAGTTCTTTCTTCTCACTTCTCTGTTACAGTCAGCAGGTCCACCTAAGAAAGGCAAATCAACCCCTGCAGCCAGTGGAAAAGCTAAAAAGACCGCTGATAACAAAGAGCTAATAGAAAGCGAACTGTCGGTAAGTCATTCCACAGACACTTAAAGGAGGCACTTAAACACGCACTGCTCCTTTAATCAACAAATGGTTCCATTGTCATTTGAGTCCTTTAATAGAATGTCTCTGGCTGTGATTCTGCAAGCGTAGTTTTTGTTCATTTTTATCTTCATATTAATACAAATGTTGTCTCTGTGTGGTGTCAGCCTGAGGTGTGTGAGGATCTGGCAGCAGGTGTACTTCCTGCCTCCTGTCTGCAGCAACTGGACTCAGCCAATTGGAAGGAGAGACTGGCCAGTATGGAGGAGTTCCAGAGGGTAACATCTTTTTATTCCATTGATAAGAGTGACTAACAATGTCATTAATGTAAAAATTACAAATTGTTTTTTGTTTTTCATAAGAATGATGATCTATGACTTCGTCTGCTTCTAGGCTGTTGAGACGATGGATAAGTCTGTGATGCCCTGCCAGGCCTTAGTCAAGATGTTGGCCAAGAAACCAGGCTGGAAGGAGACCAACTTCCAGGTAAATATTTGTTTGCAGCAGATGTTGGAGCATATTTACACATTGTCAGTCTCTTTGAACTAACATAGCATCAGCTGTTTGAACCTAATGCCTCCAGGCCTCCAGTGTAGTGGCTTCATTTCTCCAAAATGACGCTGAATAAACCCATGATAAATACCAATGTAATAGCGCCTTCTGTTCCCGTTTAGGTGATGCAGATGAAACTCCATGTTGTGGCTCTTATAGCCCAGAGGGGGCGGTTTTCAAAGACGTCTGCCTCTGTGGTTTTGGACGGCTTGGTTGATAAGGTTGGAGATGTCAAATGTGGTGGAAATGCCAAGGAGGGGCTGACTGCAATTGGAGAGGCCTGCTCACTGCCATGGACCGCTGAACAGGTTTCTAGCTTTTTCTCTGGACAGAAGAAATACTTTATGAATACTTTTTGTTAAAGTAGCTTACATGGTACTTTAAAATGTTTTACCTCAGAAGGAATGTGAACCCAGAAGGTCATCTACAGGCTCAAAGATGTTGGTTATGAAGTCTTCACTCTATTTACCCTGATATTTTGTATCTGTCAGGTCGTATCTCTGGTGTTTGCACAGAAGAACCCCAAGAACCAAGCTGAGAGTCTCAACTGGTTGGCAAATGCCATGAAGGAGTTTGGCTTTGCTGGGTAACTTACAACAATTAAATTCTCATTTATATATTGAAACATGAAGCTGTGAATGTTTTTTATTTCAATTATTTATCGTTTTTACCATAATAACAAGACATGTTCTAGCATCATAAAGGCATCTGTTGACGTTCAACTGTCCTCTAGCATCAATGTGAAAGGCTTCATCAACAACGTAAAGACGGCCCTGGGAGCCACAAACCCTGCGGTTCGGACAGCGGCCATCACCCTGCTGGGCGTCATGTATCTCTACATGGGAGCTCCTCTTCGCATGTTCTTTGAGGATGAGAAGCCTGCTCTCCTTTCTCAAATAGATGCTGAGTTTGAGAAGGTATTGAATTTTTCCAGTGAAATCTAAAGAAAGAACAAATAAATCTGAGAGAAAGGGAAACTAGGAAGCCTGATATCTGATATGTTTCTGCCCTATAGATGCAAGGTCAGTCTCCTCCAGCTCCAATCAGATGCATCAAGAAGGCAGCGACAGAGGAGGACGGCGACAATGGAGAGGACCAAGAAGAAGATGGAGGTGGAGGAGGAGGAGGACAAGACATTATGGATTTACTCCCCAGAACAGATATCAGGTAACGTTTTATGCATATGTAATCACAGATATCAGCATTCTATCTTGGATGGAAGTGACAGCGGTCCTGTCCCTATCAACCAGCACTGAATACCAAAATGAAGAAATGAATAGTATAAATATAAACGGCAGAACATTTCAAAAGTTAAACATCCAAACATAAATATAACATAAAAAATAAATCAATTTATAATGTGCCGGTTGCACCGTCCTATCACCTTTGGGATAAAAAGACCAGAACAATGTTTAGTGTGACCGTTCCACCGTGTTCATTAAGACCTTTCCCACTGTCCCTTGTCCTCCGTAATCCTACCGAACATCCATTCAGACGTCTAAATACAGTCATTTCTGTCTGATGAAAGTTAACCAGTACAACTAATTCCATCTCTCATTTTTTCCCACCTGTCAGTGACAAAATCACATCCACTCTGGTGTCTAAAATCGAGGATAAGAACTGGAAAATCCGAAAGGAGGGTCTTGATGAGGTTGCAGCCATCATCTCGGATGCGAAGTTCATTACAGCCAACATTGGAGAGCTGCCGTTGGCATTAAAAGGACGACTCAGCGATTCCAACAAGATCTTGGTTAGTAAGAGCAGGACTGGTTCTGTATTAACATTCTTCGCTCAGGGCTTGTACTTCATCAACAGGCATTCAACCAGGACAGCTTTGTTTGAAATGTTTACAGATTAAGGTTGGTTCTTATTTATTTGCACTGAAGGAAACGTGAGAGGAAAGTATAAGGAAATATTTTTGGGTGGAAACAATGGTCATGCATGCAGTGAGAATAAGGGCGGGGCTGGTTTCCTCCACTATGCACATACAAGTTTCAAACCAAGAAACTTGAGGATCTCCTGAACAGTTTTCTTGCCACAAGCTTTTACATTCATGACAGTGTCATATGCAGTCTGCATCAATTAAGTAACGCCTACAACCTACATCCCTCCAGGTCATTTTAAAGTTTCCCTTCATCATTGATACATGATGTAAAAAGAATCAGCCTTTTGCCAGATTTAGCTAGATGATAATTATGATGAATACAGTTCAACATCACATGTATGCTGTTGGTTTTTACATTCTTACCAACCAATGTTCAGATTTAAGAAGTTGTTAATGTAACCGTGAGGTGAATTATTTTCGAAATGATGATTGTGTCTGTCTTCTGCAGGTCCAGCAGAGCCTGACTATCCTGCAGCAGGTGGCTACAGCCATGGGACCTGGACTCAAGCAGCATGTTAAAGCACTGGGATTCCCTGTTATAACTGTACTGGGAGACAGTAAGGTACAAACATGGAGGAAAAGAAGTGCTTGTGCTGTAGACCTTGTTTTATTTTCTTCCTGCAATGGTTCTGTTTCATACTGCTTAATCTATTCTTGAACCAAAAATATTTGGTGTCAGTAAATGCTCAAATATAAATATTTAAAGCATAGTTCATGCCATCAAATACAACATTTGATACTAAGTACACATTGCAACAGTTTAAACATTTTAACTAAGAAGAAAGGAATGTACATCATGTGCCAAACGTACAAATACATCTTGATGCAATTCATGAAAATATGCCCAAATTATATTAGATTATAATACATGACAAAGAGTGAGAAAGTGAAAACACGCCTATTTAAAGTAGAACAAAAAGAATGGTATTAAGTCTCTAGACATGTGGTGAACATGACTCCTGTTCCTCTGCAGTCGAACGTCAGGGCAGCTGCCTTGACCACTCTGCAGGCCTGGGTGGAGCAGACGGGGATGAAAGAGTGGCTGGAGGGAGAGGAGCTGTCAGATGAGCTGAAGAGGGAGAATCCCTTCTTAAGGCAGGAGGTAATCACACACTTCACTCAAGAGAGAAGAACAATACAGCATTCAGCTCATACAAATGACATTTTCAAGTGTATGGAAAATACGATGTTCTAGAACTAAATCACAGTTTATATAATGCTAATGAAGACAAGTCCTCTAAAATGTTCCTCTTCATCTCACAGGTGTTAGGGTGGCTAGCAGAGAAGCTGCCCACTCTGAGGACAGTTCCTGGGGATCTGATGCTGTGCATCCCCCAGCTCTACGCCTGCCTGGAGGACAGAAATGGAGATGTGAGGAAGAAGGCTCAGGACGCTTTACCCACTTTCATGATGCACCTGAGCTACGAAAAGATGAACAAGGCAACTGGGAAACTCAAGGTACTCAAACCTTTTTGCCATGAATCATAGTCTTCAGTCTGGGGATAAATGAGACTGAAGCGGCTCAGCAGAAGGTCCGACTCACTGAATCGGACCTTCCGCTGAGCTGCTAATTTGCCATGATTTCTAGTTTACTCAATGTTCCTTTGAGTAAACTGGTTAGCCGAGGTATAAACCTTTAGCCTCATTAGACCATTAACAGTTCCTTCTGCAGCAATCAATGTATCTGTCCTTGTCTCCCTCCAGCCTTCATCTAAGGACCAGGTGGGAGCCATGTTGGAAAAGGCCAGAGCAGTGATGCCAGCTAAACCTGCTGCTCCTGCCAAAAGTGGAGGAGCGAAAGGCTCTGCAGAGCCGAGTAGAGCCGCTTCAGGTCTGTACGACACAACGAGTGACTTTGAGAGTAATTTCAACCAGTCACACATAAACACAAATCATTTTGCGTGTGTGTGTGTGTGTATTTGAGTTTAGGACTGTCACCAAATAAAATGAACAAAAGAAGGAATGAACTTTGAGCTATTTTCATTGAGCTAAATGTTGGCATTTATTAGTAAATGAAATGGCTTGGTGACTTTACTCCCTATTTGGGATAATTTAAGAATGATCAATTGATTATATTTAGCGATGCTATGACCTCGCCGAAGCTTGTCAAAGTAATTGCAGCAGAAGCAGAGACGCATTATCAAAACTTAGTGCCTACATTACCCACAATGCATTCCTTAAATCAAAGGGTTTGATTTGCTCAGTTTGATCAGTCAAGCATGAAGATTGTGAAATGTTTTTCAGTGATTAGCTAACAAATCTATTCCCATCCTCTGCAGCCTCCAGGTCTCAGGCAGCCAGTGAAGACTGTGTTGACAGTAAACCTGAAGCTAAGAAGGTCAAAGGGGGAATGCCTGCCAAGAAGGTTTGTTTCACGTTCAACACTTTTGTACACAGTTACCGGAGACATCTGCGTATACATTTTTTTTTTTAAATTATAATGCTCCATTAAATTGTATGAGTCTTTTAAAATATGAAAGTAGTCGGATGGAGTTCAGGTTTACATTTTTACAGTGTTGTCAATTCCTGTGTCATCATTCCCACATTCCCCACCTGTATGTTGTCACCTCATCTAGTTCATATTTTTGTCTGTGTACATCATTTGGTTTTCATCAGTCATTTGCTGACTGTGAAATGTAAACATGATGTGGTTTTTCTATTCGCTCAGCTCCCCTCCCCTCCCGAGGAACATGACCCTACCCCTCCCTCCAAGGACAAGGACAGTAGTAATAATAAAAAGCCCCCTGGAAAAGGGAAGGCTGCAGCTGGCAGTCAACAGGTAGATGTGGAACAGGTGTCCTCCCGATGAAACTGCCGTTATGTCATTTATATGCTGCTGCTGATGAAATTCAGCGATGAGCTCTAGAGTCAGTGAGCAGCAGTTTGGCAGGCTAACGTGTGTGTACTGAGCGATGTTAACCCCTGTCCAACTCTGATCCTGCCTGGTCTGGGCTGGGCCGCATCCTGTCTGTCTCTAATCACTAATTAGATGATGTATAGGTACTGATTAACATACATACATCTGTTTCAAACAACCTGTTGACATAGGATTAATCAAAGTGTAGTATATGCATGCTAACCGAAATGAAAACAGACATCACATGTGACTTCAGGGTTGCTGGTCACTTCACTGCGTGCATGTATGTTTCTGGATGTGTGTATCGCATGTTTTGGAATATCACGTTCTATTTCCCTCTGTTTTTGTGTTAACCTGCACCGACATCTTTCCAGTGTCATTCTCCTGTGTCTTGTTTCCACTCTTACATTTGTCACCTACTTTCTCTTTTAACAGCGTTCCAAACACAATGGACACACACTTTCTTGTTTCATGTGCTATTCAAACTACACATTAGAAACAGATCATCCTGAAATACACACACAGAGAAAGACAATCTCACTCTGATGTTGCCTCCTTTCTCAGGGTGCAGCTGGTAAAAAGACTGCAGCCAAAGGCTCAAAGGATGAGGAAGATAAAACTGGGCCCATTTTCACTTTCATCCCCAACGCAAAGGAGCAAAGGATTAAAGAGGAGAAGCAACTGAAGGTACCTGATTCCAGCATCCTTCTTACTGAAGCTGTCCGTCACATAAAACTGATCAGAAAAATGTTTGAGTTTGGCTTGAAGTTGATGGTTTTCTTCTGGAAAATGCTTCTTTTGTAGATCTTGAAGTGGAACTTCATGACTCCTCGAGATGAATATGTGGAGCAGCTTAAAACCCAGATGTCCACCTGCTTTGCTAGGTGGCTCCAGGATGACCTCTTCCACTTTGACTTCCAGAAAAGTGTCAAGGCTATTGGTGTGATGATTGAGGTAGGGACTGCTCTGTGTGGATTCATGTTTCCTCTTAATTTAAGGATGAGAGTTTTTCTGCTTCTCATATCTAAATGGCTACAAAGAGTGTGCCAATTTTGTGGAAACGGTCTATGAATGTGTGTATTTGACAGAGATTGGAGAGTGAGAGTGAAGCCACCATTGGCTGTTTGGACATTATTCTGAAGTGGTTCACCCTCCGCTTCTTCGACACCAACACCACAGTCCTGATGAAGGTGTTGGAGTATCTGAAACTGTTGTTCGCCATGCTCAACACAGAGAACTATCACCTCACCGAGTACGAGGCGAACTCCTTCGTCCCCTACCTCATACTCAAGGTAGGCACACATGTCACACACACATTGTCACTCACACATCTAATCATTTCCAAGCAATTCGTGCTTTAAGTTTCTTTCCTCTATTTTCTTGAGGTTGGGGAGTCAAAGGATGTGGTCCGCAAAGATGTTCGGGCCATACTGACCATGCTGTGTAAGGTTTACCCTGCATCCAAGGTTTTCCCTTTCCTCATGGATGGAACCAAGTCCAAGAACTCCAAACAAAGAGCTGGTAAGTCGCTACGAACAGCAAGCTAACGCGCTGAAGTAACACCAAAGTCTCTTCAAATGTTTCATTTCTCCACTGCGAGTGGTGAAAAAAAAAAATTGGTGGAAACTGAGAAGGAAATATTAGATTCTCTAACAGTATTTTTTCTTGGCCCTCAGAATGTCTGGAGGAGTTGGGCTGTTTGATAGAGGGCTATGGGATGAATGTATGCCAACCAACTCCGGCTAAGTCTCTTAAAGAGATCGCTGTTCACATTGGTGACCGAGACACTTCTGTCCGCAACGCTGCCCTGAATACAGTAGTGGCGGTCTACAACGTCTGCGGAGAACAAGTCTACAAACTAATTGGAAATGTAAGCGACAACTTTAATACTGCAGGATACCATATGACTCTACTTATAAAGTTTTGCAGTATGTTAATCCCCCACGTCTTTTGCAGTTATCAGAGAAAGACATGAGCATGTTGGAGGAGAGGATCAAGCGTTCAGCAAAAAAGACCGCTGCAGCTCCAGCCAAGCAGAGTGCGCCGGAGAGGCCTCAGAGAGAGCATCCGACTAATCCTAATGCCACCTTCCTCCGCAAGCCTGCACAAGAGGACCCCAACAAACTCAAGTAGGTCACCCCTCACTCTGCAGGGTAAAGTTAACCTCAGCTGAATGAACGGGATGAGGGTGTATGGATGTAATTATAAGATGACATATTTAGTGAATGAAATAGATAAATATAAGGACAAAAGGGAAACGTACAAGTGCACTTTGAGTTTTTCAAGTTTAGTACATGAGCTTTCTATTGGTATCCATTAACACTATATGGTCACTCCCATGCTGCTCTGCCCTGCTGACGAGATCACATAACGGATCTGCTTTGATTTCAGTTCAATTTATATGTAACATGATCAGTGTGATCACAATATGTCAGCTGCTTCACGGAGTCAATGTTCTGCATCGCCTCTCTGCTGTAGATCCAGAGAGAGGTTGTGGCTTTGGAAGTCTCGAGGGTTTGTCCAGGAAGTTGGTTGTTTTGAATGACTGGAGGTGCAGTGATAGTTTTTAAATTAAGCCTCTGTTAGGAGTTCCACTCAGGAGCGTCTACAGTTTGTGTATTACTGTTGAAAAAAGGGCAAATGATGAAAAAAAAAGGTAATGTAAACAGTTTAAGAAGACATACTGCACAGACTCCACAAAGTTTTTGGAAAATGGTTAATTCTTGTGTAAACCTGCCAACAGACAAACATCACCTGATGGTACGGAAACAAACCATCACCGCTCGTCCTTGTTTTATAATATACGTCACAAATCAACGAAGTGACGATCATTCACCGACACATGTTGACTTTCTCTTTATGTTTTAGTATTTAAAACTCTGTAAAGTCTCCTTTTAATTGTAGAACTTTGTGTAGTACATCAATGACACGCGTCTCTCACAAACACAAGAGATGTTCACACAGGCTGAGAAGATACTTTGGGTGGTGGCGTATGTCAAGCAAACGCATTTGTTCGAAAATAATATATTAAATAATAATATGAAATCCCAACATTTCCAACAGTCATAAGCATGTCTTTCATTCTTTCAACCAGCAAAATCTGACTGATAGTCCACAGCCTGTATTTCCTGATGGATCTAACTGTTGAGATTTGACTGACGTTGAATTTTGAGCCACATATCTTTTGACTGTTGATGTTCTGCTTGCTACTAATCTGTCCTCTTCTACTGAGTCATTGCATGTTGGGTTGTTCCCACAGACAAATTGGCATATACAATCCTGTCACCTGTCTGTGAAACCAACCGGTGTGTGTGTGTGTGTGTGTGTGTGTCTTTGGCTGGCTGATGAGTCGGCTGCCTGCATGAATCTTAACCCCTCATCTCTTTTCCTGTGATTTCCGCCTCTCTTCGTTCTGCCTGCCTTCCTTTTCCGGAGCAGAATAATGTATCGCACATATAGGATGTGAGTACCTCTTCCTCCTCCTTCCCTCATTTCTCTGTTTCCTTCGGAGAACCACTTCTCTGAACGCAATGAAATGTTCATCCATCACAAGACTAATGAAGTCTTATGTGACATTTGAGTCTTTGTTTTGCTGCTTTAAATGTTGGGGTCTCTTCTTATTCCTCAATATCACCTGGTAGACAAATGTTCTCCTGTCACTTGTCATATCATTCTTACTCCATCATAACTCCCACCATCTTAAATGTGTATGTGTGTGTGTGTGTGTGAATTTGTCTGTAGGCTGAACATGGACATGAAATGAAATGTGCTGCCAGTTCAAAGCGACTACAGCGTCCTATATGCCTTGTTGTTACTGTCTGTTGATGCCTACACGTATCTTTTTCTTGGTCCTGCAGATGTTGAAAAATCATAATAGTGTTTTATGGCACTTATAGTAACATGTTTAATCTTGGGGTGAATAGCTTTGACTGACAGTAAGCTGATTTGAATTGCGTCACCTAACTTCTAGTTAAACAGACATTTGTCTGTCACTATCTGAAGTTGAGTTTCCGACGCAGGACATTCCCAATGTACCACAAAGCTTTCGAGAAACTCAGAACTGAGCCTTTGTTGCAAATGGTAGGAACGAGGCTCTAGATGCCGTTTCTGTGCTCAGAAGTACCTTTCTGCTCAGGTAGGAGGCGCTAGCTTCTAAAGGTTCAGGGCTTACGATTACTCCATCACTACCACAGTTGCTTTTAATTGTGTCTCCGGTATCAATATTTCCACATTTGTTGTTGTTTAACAGTTAGGCTTTGTTGGCTTCTTGACTTGTGCGGATGACATAGACAATGCTCTGATTACATCCCGCTGTTACTACATTTAGATTGTGTGCAGTCGGGTGCTTTGAGTAAAACACCATCTGAAAGACTTTCATCTGAGGCTGGGCTGAAATATTCATTAACTTTAAAGGCATTAACGATGAATGGATTACTCATCATTAATGTGTCCAATCATTTAACGCTATGTTTTTTTTTCTTTGTTGCAGTTATAGCTCTTTCAGTGTGTTTTTCCTCCTTTCTGAGGACCACAAACGGTTCATGTTGGTTCAAGATCAGTGCTGATCAGCTCCAGTCCTGTCAGTCCATTAGGATCAGGCTGCGCACACACTTTGACACAAGATTACGTAAACAGATGTAAATTACTGGAGGCTCAGCCCTCTTAAACACATATTTCATCTCCGTGTTTGACTACTATGATTAAACTTCAAAACGTAAAGGCAGATAACAGAAACGATCCTTTTTTTTCTGCCACAAATTGATCCTCTCACCCTCCTTCCACTGAATGCAGTCGCATTAGAAGGAGGACCATCTGATGATCCAGCGTGCTACATCCTCAAACGAATAAGTGAAAGCTTGTGTCAGTCAGTACTGGAGCTAAAAGGCCCTGATCGATAACGCATTAGACTAACAACACTGTCCTCTCCACTCTACCCCCATATCCACCATCTATCCTTCAATCCCTGGTCCATCCAGCCAAGCTCGGCAGAACGCCCACCATGAGTCCTCACACCCGTCCATCCCTAAGGAGTTCCAGTTAGACCTTGACATGATCGAGATGGACCAGAGCAGAGTGTGTGAGCTACCGGACCTCGTCCAGCACAAGCTAGACGAGCTGCTCGAGCCCATCATGATCCCAGAACCGAAGTAAGACTGACCGCTGTACTGAAGCAGATACACAACTCAGAGATAAGAAACAGGATAGTTCAGAGCTATTTGAATATTTTCTGGTGATAAATGCTGCTATTATGTCTTCCAAGGATGCGCTCCGTCTCGCCCCACTTTGATGACCTCCACAACAGCACGGCCTCCACTATAAACTTCGTCATCTCCCAGGTGGCCAGCGGTGACATCAACACCAGCATACAGGCTCTGGCACAGGTATAACACCCGCTGAAAATGTTCCCACTACAACAGTTTAAAACTCTAACTGGTCATCACAAAGATGTACAACATCAGACTTGTCCTGCTCAGTAGATATCGCATCACTCTTATTAAAATGGCTCTATGTGTAAAATAGTTAATTATGTTACTTTGTTTCTTTTAGAATATATTTTCTAATATTCAGTGTCGCTCACAGGAGATTCATGCATCCAGCCAAGCTTTAATTGGAGACTCTTGGATCCTGTATAGTTTGAAATAAGGATGCAAATCTTAACCAAATTGCCTCTATTGATGAGACACTCAAAGTCAGTTTAGCAACGCTTGGAGATAAACTGTTTGTGTTGTCCCCACAGATCGACGAGGTGTTGCGTCAGGAGGACAAAGCAGATGTCATGTCGGGACACATCGACCAGTTCCTCATCGCCACCTTCATGCAGCTGAGGCTCATCTACAACACGCACATGGCTGACGACCGGCTGGACAAGAAGGACATTTTCAAGCTGTACAGCTGCATCATAGGAAGCATGCTCTCTGTGAGTCAGAGGCAGATCTTTCAGTTGCTTGTTGTTGGATGAAGCGACGGTTAATGTCTTACTGAATCACCTGTTTCTTTTCTTTCACCAGCTGTTCTCTATAGAGTCCCTGGCCAGAGAGGCGTCTATGGGTGTGTTGAAGGACCTGATGCACGGTCTGATCACGCTGATGCTGGACGGCAGAGTGGAGGACATAGAAGAAGGACAGCAGCTCATTAGATCAGTCAACCTGCTTGTGGTCCGAGTCCTAGAGAAGTCTGACCAGACCAACATACTCAGGTGAGGTTCCATCCCAGGCTGGGCCACAGAATCTTCCACCTGTCCACACAAATATTAACTGTCTCAAATGGTATTTTCTGCTTACCTCAGGTGAAGATGGAGCCACGTTTGTACAGGCCTCTAATCCCTGTTTCTTATGTTTTGTAAGCTTTAAGTTATGTAATACTACATTCCCTATAATATCCCTATTTAAGTAAGAAATCCTTCAGTTTTGCTGCTATGGACAATTCCAAAATCCTTCCTTCTGTCTCCTTAAATGACCATAACATCAATGTCAATCAGCAGCAGTTCATTGTGGACTATTATTTAACAATCTTTCTCTGTGTTGCTGGGATTGGTCAGCAATATCCCAATTAGATTTGGATATACAAAGGTCCAATTTATTTGTTTCTTATGTAATTCCGATTTTCTTACATCAGATTTTAGAGCCAGAACTAATCCAATGCCCAGACTGTTGTAACTCAAGGCAGCTAACGGACCAGCTGTCATCTTTTCTACTTAACCTAACGTAAAATACTATTTTTGTGCATATCCTTATAACCCCATTTTCACATAGCAGATATTGTACACAACATGCTGCCCCAACTGATGCACAGTGCAAATACTCATTAGATACAGATGGACATGTGGGATCAAGGCCAGAAAGGGCAGAAGTGTGACATCTCAGGATTTTAAGTCCCAATTCATCAGAAAGTCTTGCCACTCGTTTCTTTTTATTTATTCTCATTAGTTGTTTAGTTGACTCCTTCTCTTTCTGCCCCTCTGCAGCGCTCTGCTGGTGTTGCTCCAGGACACTTTGGTCACAACAGCTGGATCTCCAATGTTCTCTGAGCTTGTCATGAAGGTAAGTGTCAGAGATTAGGGCACAACAAGTTGCACAGGGAATTTAGTTTGAAGTAAATGATGAGCTGTTTCATTCGATGACAATACTCTAATGATGTGTGTTCAGTGTCTGTGGAGGATGATCCGCTTCCTCCCAGAGACCATCAACAACATCAACCTAGATCGGATCTTACTGGATGTCCACAACTTCATGAAGGTTTTCCCCAAAGAGAAACTCAAGCAGCTGAAGAGTGACGTCCCACACAGAACCCTCAAGACTCTGTTACACACACTCTGCAAACTCACAGGGGGCAAGGTAACACGCACACAATCACATGACGATATGTTCTAACGGTCCATTGATCAGAACTGTTGTTCTTTAAATCTAGTTACTGATCTTGTTCGTTGTACTGACTAATAGATCCTGGACCACCTATCAATGATAGAGAATCGTAACGAGTCTGAGTTGGAGGCCCATTTAAGGAGAGTTGTCAAACACTCTAGCAACCTGTCCGGACACAAGAGTGACCGTGGCAACGAGAAGACTGGTCTGCGCACGGTGAGTTACACACCAGGGAAAGTACACACTGACACAAAGGCTTCCTTGTGGAGTTTTATTTGGTGCCCAACTTAACATTGAAGTTTATTATTTTAAAAGAAGTGTTGACACATGTTGTTATGTGAATGTTTTGTGTTCAGGAGGATCGGATGTCAAAGGCAAAGGTCAGTGACATTCTGTCTGAAATCTTCAAGAAGATTGGCTCCAAGGAGAACACTAAAGAGGTCAGCTCAGCTCTCTTCTAGATGTTTACTTCCCCTCCACTGTGACTTTCATTCCTTTTTTATCTTGGCAGACGAAAGGTTTTTGCACATGAGTGTCAGAACCAAAGCATGTGTCTGAATACGGTGCCTTATCTCCTTTCAGGGTTTGACAGAGTTGTATGAGTACAAACAGAATTACTCGGATGCAGACCTGGAGCCCTTCCTGAAGAACACCTCTCAGTTCTTCCAGAGCTACGTCGAGCGAGGACTTCGTGTCATCGAGTCAGAGAGAGATGGCAAGTCTCGCATCCAGACCTCAGCAGGTACAACCGGACCTGCTGTCATTGAACTTTGATAACAGCGGCGACAAGAGTGAAGAGTAATACTGGTGTGTGTGTATGTGTGCAGTGATCCCACAGCCTGGTATGGACTCCAGTCTGAGTAGTAACAATGAAGAGCTTAAACCAGCTGTTTACTACGAGAGACTCAAGATCCTCCGACAGAGACAAGGCCTGGAAAACACCTCCCGGGTGAGTTAACTCTAGAATATGATCTTGATTTAAGACACATTTTGAATGTGGGTCAGAAAAGTTGCAGTGAGATGTTTCCAAACTGGAAGTAAGTGGATGTCAGATGTGTTATTGATCTGCAGCAGTAGTGGTAGGTCACCTTAAGAATCAGTTTAGCTTCAATATATTTGCCTAGTTTGACAGAACTTTCTGGAGTTAACAAAGCTTACCCCCCCTCGACCTGCTGCAGGGCGTGGTCGGAGGTGAGGACGAGACCCAGCAGCGATCTCCCATCACATCCCTGCTGTCATCCAAGCCCTCGGTGGCCTCCTCCACCGACATGCTCCACAGCAAGCTGTCGCAGCTCAAAGAGTCCAGAGAGCTCTACCAGCAAGAACACAACTCACACTCCCGCTCTCCGACGAACGCACACACCCGCTCTGCCTCGCCAGCAGCCAACCTGGACGACCTGAAGAAACGTCTGGAGCGGATAAAGAGCAACAGGCAGTAGGGGCACCACCTCATCTCATGCCTGTAGAGCTCAGCTGGCTGTCTAAAAATCACCATCATCCCTTTTCGAACACATTCTGTGTTTCTGCTCAAGCTCTGGTAGATGAAAAAAGCAACTTAAACACTCAAATTTGAACCCGACTCCACCCACTGTGCCTGTAAGATGGTAGAAATCAAACGCACCCAACCTGATTGTTGTTCAGATTGATTTAAGGCTGTGACTGGGGTTTATAGAAACACACGCATTGCACACACCGCCCAGGTGTTTTTAGCTCTTACTCACCTTAGGGAAAATGTATCAAAAGATGTTTTATGAAGACATCAAGCAATTCTGTTTTTAATAAACTAGTGTTGAATCCAGAGTGAAGGAGCTAGTTTTAATCTTTTTTGTGCAGGATCGCTTAGCTGGTTTTGTCAGTTTGTACAGTTTCATCTAACAATTAAAGTCAAACTGTTGCATCCCATCCTCCCACCTGTGCTGTCCTCTTAAAGGGTGCCCCCCCCCCTGACCTCTCATGTTGCACTAAAACAACGCCTCCTCTCTCTGTATTGTAACAAATTAGTGTACTTTTCTCTGTAGTGCCGCGGGATAATATGTTTGTACATATTTACAGGTTGTTAACCACTTAGCTGCTCTGAAGCATTTCTCAAATTGACACAGAAAACAATAGTGTATTCCTGGTGGATTCCCAGTCCTGCTGCTATTAGGAGAAATACCGCTGAACATCAGATGTTGTGTAGTTGTTTAAATGCAGCCTGTGACTGCCCCCTTGTGGCGGCATGTCCTGCTATCAGCTTGTAACTCAGTGAGCAATCTGAAGTCTTGTTTGCAGTTACATTTTGAAATAACAACAAAAAGGGCAGGTTTCCTATGTCTGCATTTGTGGACTGAATTTCAAAATGCCTGGCTAGTTTGATTTCTGACAAGGTTAATCTTTCGAAATAGCATAGTGCAAATAGGGCTTCAAGCCCTGGCACTTGATTTAATACACACTGTTGACCCTCTTCTTGAAACCTTTGCCGTCGAGTCAACTGCATGTACAGTCACATTGGGTTCAAACCGACAAGGCTCGCACAGCCACAGCTGTAAACTGTTGTCAGCTGGGTGTTGGTCAGGGTAACTGAGAGCGTCTGTTTGTGGCCCGTCAGTAGGCGGTTCTTTGAAGTCAGCCTAAAGTCGTCATGTGTTTTTCCTCTCAGCCTGACTGGAAGTGAACAGCTGTTATGTTTGATTTGAATGAGATCTGCAGACTATTGGTGTTACAGGGATAGAAGCTACTGCTTCTTATTCTGGAAGAGAAGTGGCATTAACTTATTGCCTCTTTTTAGCCAATCCGAACTGAGAATCTGTGTCTTGGTGTGACGAGCTGAGCTGGTTCATTCAGGAAGTCCAGATCAGGCAGAGCCATATTCTGGTAAATGGGGTGCGTTTCTACTTTTGCGGTACTCAAAGCGCAGCACAATGCAAGGTGCCAACCAGTTCATCAGGACCTATTCGGTTCAGTGTCTTGCATAAGGACACATTGACACTCTCCAGGAGCGGGGCATCGAACCAGTAACCTTTCGGTTGCTTGACGGCCCCTCTACCTCCTGAGCCAAGCCACCCCAGGTTTGTTTGTAAGTAGTGTTTTGGACCGCGCTGCGAGTTGTCACCTGGCTGTAAATAATGTATCTATCTAACGCCCTCCATTAACACCCCTGTCTGTTATTTACCAGCAGCCATGGGAAGGGACTGTCGAGCCAACATGGCTGTCACTGTAAAGTGCATCGACCAAACTCTCCTTATTTATGTTCGGCTCTTTATCCACCCGAAGGAAGCTCGCTCTGCTCTGTAGGGTCAAAGAGCATGGCATGAATCTAGTGATTGTTTTTATTTTCTCATGTGAATAAAGTTTGCATTACTAAAACTGTTGCTTAACTACGTCATGTTTTTTCTGCCGAAGATGATGTTGATAACGACGGCCTTGTCAGTCATCTGTTCTGTATCCGAATGTTGAATAATAAAAAAACAAATAACGTTGTTTTTTGTATTTAATTCAAATGTCTTACATTGTTGATCTCCCGTTTTCCTTGTATAATCCATAGTGGAAATGGCAATAAAGTCTTTTCTTTTTTTTTTTTTCAACACTCCATCTCAGAGTTTTATTTTATCTTTTTGTAAATTAATCTAGAATAGTTGCATTAATGCTATATCTCGTAATTATTTATTTCCCTATAATATGGACTCCTGCGTTGATAGCTGCATTTTAGAGGGATTGCAAGGTTTAATACAACTAATTATTCTTATAATAAATGTTGTCTTTATAGATGATTGGTGGACTTTCGGGGGAAGATCTGGTCTGATTAAGAGAGCATGTTGCTCTCACATTTACACCAAGCTGGACAAGTTTGGTATCAAGTAACCAAATGCTCAGTCGGAACCAAATGAAGCTGACTGGTTGTTTTATATCAGTGGGACATCAGATACGTTCACAAGAGCTTTTCATGATTTATTTGAGAAAATAAAGAGTACAAATATGTATTTGGAAGGGACAATTATATATTCAAGAGTTTTAACATTTCAGTCTACAGATATTAAATCTAAAAAAGTAATATACAGAACACTGTACAGCGCAAAGTCAACCACTTCTGGTCTTCACTTCCATTCACCAGCTTCTTTGATCCTTCTATCGTCGCCCTTCACAGCCGGCGGTAACGTGGAGTGTTGAATGGAGAGTTTAATGTCATTTCTCTGATGAGGCTCTTATGAAACTGTGATCTCTTCACCGTCTGACTCTGAAATCTCTGACTGCTTGCTGGACTCTGACGGGGAGGAAGGACGGTGATGATGGTGATGGTGGTGATGATGCAGATGTGACTCCTGGCTGTCCAGCTGTCCTTGGCTGCTGGGTGCAGTCCTGTCCAGTCGGTGGCAGTAGGTGCTGCCCACGTCTGTGAGGTCTGGGTGGGGGTTGGTTTTGGTGGGGAGGGTCTGCTGGCGGCAGCCCCCAGTGGACAGCAGCTCCCTCTCTTTGGAGTTCCTCCATTTCATCCTCCGGTTCTGAAACCAGATCTTCACCTTCACAGGACAGAAAGAAGAGCAGCATGAACATTTATTTGGTCATTAAGTGATTGTCTTGATATAATAAAACAGTGGTTGGTACCTGTGAGTCTTTGAGTCCCAGCTTACTGGCCAGCTTCTTCCTGTCTGGCTTACTGATGTACTTCTGCTTCTGAAAGGTTCTCTCCAGGGCCTTCCTCTGCAGATCTGAGAACACGGCCCGTCGCAGCATGCCCCTCCTGGGCTTCCCTCTGGGGGCCAGGGGCCACGAAAATGTTCCGGGGATAGGGACTACAGAAGAGGAGGCTGGTAGAAATAAAACACAAAACAGCATGTGGTGACTGAAAAGTCCAGATGACATTTCAGCTCGTCGTATCGTCTCGTCTCAAATCTCTGAGATAATCCGAAGATCTGGAGGAATTTGATCGGAGCGCTGGAAACCGTGTTCTGAATGGATACAACCATCTTCTGAGCTGTTTGAGCTGGAGCTCTCTTATAGATTCTTCTTAACATAGACGACATAATTGTCAGTGACTTGATTCGCCTGCAGTCATCACAGTGTGGAAACGACGGGACCGTCATCTCCTTGATGCTGCCCAGAGGATCCTTGTCCTGCCTGAAGTCTGATGTTTAAAAGTCCAATTTGTCCTGCGGTGGAAACACAGCCAATGCTAATGAGGCCGTCTCTCCAAAGCCCTGCTCACACTACCTCTAATGAAGCATGAAGAGGGATTGTATAGGCTGCAAATGCATAGAGCAAGCTGATTGTGTTGTAATGAATTGAGTGGAGGAGGCTGTCGACAGGCCAGTATATTACAGGCCCATTAAAGACGGGTCAGTATAATGTAGAACTGTTAGAGACACTCAAAGTGGAAGAAGTTGAGAGGCGAGCTTGGAGATGTTCTCAGAGTTACATACACGCCTTTAGGTTTTATTACAGATGTTATGTGCTTCCTGACAATAGATCACGACTCTATTCGTGTTTGTGCTTTTCTTTTTTTTGTTGCAGAAGTGGAGGATCCTGGAACCTGAGATTTATTTACACAAAAGTAAATTTTGAAAGGAAATAGAAAGTAAAGTATCTCTCAAAATATGTGAGTAGCATAGCCAAGTCAAACCTTCGAATTGTGCGTGTGTGTGCCTGCGTGCGTGCGTGCGTGCGTGCGTGCGTGCGTGTGTGCGTGTGTGTGTGTGTGTGTGTGTGTGTGTGTGTGTGTGTGTGTGTGTGGTTTTGGCTCCTATTGGTCACGGTAGTGGGAGCTTTGTGGGCAGGCAGAGGGGCTTGGTGGGAAAACGACAACGCGTGAAGAGGCGCTAAGTTCCTGAGCTGGGAAGATACCCGCCTCACATTTAGACCATGACAAACGGCACTAATATATTTTCAAGCGTGACAAACTTGACTAATTTGTAGATTACGACAACTGGTGCTAATGTCAGCAGTCAGAGCGCCGCCTAAATAGGTCTTCAAATTGGCGGAGCTGATTCCGAGCTGTCCGGGGTATTCCCATGCTAAAAGGCTGACAATGTCTCTAGAAAAGGGACCTTGCCATCCACATCAGCTGAGAAAACGTCAAGTCACGTGGGAGTTCAGCTGCTTCAATTAAGAATTTTAGTTGTCACTTATGAGAAATTTTCTTTTCAGTTCCTTGAAAAGTTTCCTCCCATAAGTTCACTCTTACTGAAAAAAAAAAAAGTTTTAGGAAACTTTCTCTCCTACCTGGACAGAGACGAACTTCCACCATAAAGAGCCGCGTGATCTCTTTTAATTTATATTTCTACATTATATTTGCTTGAAATAACTTCTGTTTGTAGCTAAATCCCTGATAGCAGGACAACAAATTCAATAACGCGTAAATACCAGGGAAAAGATGTTTGAAGTTGGGCTGCAGAGAGAAGAACAGAAATAGACATCCTGAATTCTGTTTTCTGCCTAAAGTGTCTCAATCACTCACCAGTTACCAGTCGTTGGTGAAATTCAGTGGAAGTGAAATTATTGTCTATGATAATATCTATTATTGTCGAACATAACTAGCACTGAACTCATTATTACAGAAACATTATCCCCATGGTTATATTAGGACAGCGTTTTCCAATGAGACAGTGAAATTGCAGAAAACAAATGTTTTATTGAATCATCTTATTTACTTTTGTCATCAATCTCTATAAGAAGTGTGTTTCACTGCAGTTTAGCATTTCAAGTTATGTAATAACAAATGAACCCTAAAGTTATTCCTCTTATTATATTATCATTATTATAGTAGTCATAATAGCAGATGTAGTATTTTCCGGCCTACAGATGAGACAAAAATACAAATGACCTTCACTCCCACTTTATAGCAGAAATAAAATCACCTCACTGTTTGTTTGTGTGTGTGTGTGTGTGTGGTGGGGGGGGGGGGG
>CAAKHC010004170.1:26613-43305 GCA_901007825.1 Macroramphosus scolopax | reverse complement strand
GCTTTATGAAACGCAGTCAGAACCAGAATGGTAAAATGTGAAAGATTAAGTCGAATTGTCTTTTGTTAACTCCTCATAATACAAAAATAAAGAGGGTATACCTATTGTTAAATATCACATGAAAGAATTATATTCTGTGATGCTTCGGCACTTTTGGGTTTCGCACTGACTTTGTTGTACAAGTGTTGAGAGTTCCTCCACTTCTCTGGGGGAATACGGGTCACTGGCAATGTGTTGGCAGTGTACAGGATGGATGTGATGGATGGAAAAGGGCAGGAAGGAGGAGAGGGACCGAGTGTGTTGGATGTTAGCGGGTGTCAAGGGCAGGCCAGATGTGGGATGTGACACACATGTGCCTGTTGGGATGTGAAGTTAAATCATTTCACTTTGTAGTTTGACATCCTTGGTAAAGGTGAGGAAATTAAAAAACAGAGTTTCTTAGTATTATTACCTTTAAAAAAAACACATTTTGTCACAGTTTTCTGAATTGAATTTGATTATGAGTTTTACAAATGACAATTGTCTACACTCAGAAACATCATTGGGGCATTGAAACAAACGATGACTGGCCAGCCGTCACTTTTCTTTCCGTCATGATCCTTATATTATCGCTGCTTTATTTATTTCTTCATGAACTGTGCTTAAGATTCATGACATGCTCCATTTATTTTAAAGGGGCAGTTCATGTTTTTCTTTTGCTTACTGCACTTATAAAGATGGCCGGGATGATCTAGTCAATACCGAGGACTCAATAATGGGTTTGTTAAGTGCTAAGATTGCTAGCAGTGCGGTCCCACGACTCACTTTTCATATGCAGAAGTCAAACAAGCACATTAGCTTGTTATTTGTGTTCACTACATGCTTGTGCTCTTTATGCGTCTTTGGGAAATGGTTTGAGCGTCATTAACAGGCAGAAGTAAATGTGCAGCAGCAAATGAGTACAGCTGACACCTATTTGTCCTCCACAGTCAGTCTGCCCAAGTCCTCCGCCAGTCCCAAGTTTGTAAATGTATAATGACTCTTGTTACCTTTTTCTGTAGGACTCAAGTGACCTGTCTGCATTTCTTCAAGACAACCTCCGCGTCCTGAGTCGGTCCACTCCCGAGTTCAGGGATAGAGAAAGGGAACAGGGCGAGTGTGGAGCCTGCGGCACACACCTGAACCAGCTCAAGCAAGAGGCCGTCCACATGGCTCTGAGCAGGGGTCCGTCAGCTAAACCTCTCTTTGAATCCAGCCTCAGTGCTGACACACTGCTGGGACAAAGTGAGACCAAGCATGGAGACAGGGCTCCAAAAGAAGCTGCCATGGTTGTGCATCAACAACACAGTCGGAACCACAGCCCTCACAGCCCCCAGACACCTCGGAGCCCTAAGACCCCCCAGAGAACCCCTCAAACCCTCAGACGGCGGGTGCCCAAGCTGCCCAACCCCGATATGGGCCGCTGGGTAGAGGAGCAGCAGCAGCTGGTTGCTTCTTCAACTAAATCTGTGTCCAACACTGATAGTGTCACCTTCTACCATCACCATCAGGTACCCCTAAAAGCCTTCCCTTAACATTAAATCACACACCATCCCCTAGTGTGCGCCCCCCTTTTAATGAGCTGTATGAGTAAAGTATGTCTTTACGGGAGCACGTGTCAGCCAGGCAATGATTCATAGCGCCTAATCAGAGCCTATTTAGATCCCATGGCTGAGGACGTTGTTTTAAAGTACTTTTGCTAATGGAATGGAATTGGGTCATGATTTACCCTTGTCATAAAAGCCAGCCCGTCAGAAAAGCACTTGTGATCAATAGGGAGGGGGGTGGTCATATTTAAGGGGGTGGATGGTGAAATATGCATTACAGTGATGGAAGCTATCAGGTTGAGTCTGCCAGGTCATAAATGTTTCCAAGGGAGGGCTTAGATCTTTTATATGATGTTGGTGGTAAAACATTTTTGGGGTTTTTACAAGGGCGAGCGTCATTGTAAGCAACGTGCTACTCTTAATAAACTCTTGTAATTGAAATTTATAATAAAAATACTAATAATCTTTTGCACGGTTTGTGCAAAACGTCACACATTTTAGCTTCTGGTCCAACATCCGAGCAGATCAATATGTTCCAATGCTGCTGGGGCGGAATAATGTGAGAGGAGTCAGGAGAGAGGAGACCAAAAGGAGGGCAGTGGGGAAATGGACAGAGGACAAAGAAAAAGGGAAATTGAATTAATAACTGAGATGGGAGGCATGACTATAGGACTGCAAGGAAAGGATGATATGAGGAGGAGGGTGGGTGGGCATTGGACAGGGATGAAAGGAGGAGAGGAGAGAAGGAAATACAAGATAATAGAAGAGCTAATTCAGAAAGACAGCAGAGAGTAGAGAAAGTAAAAATAAAACAGGATGAGCAAGAAGAAATGAGTCAATGAGAAGGAAGGAGGGGAAGTACAGAATATACACATTATCCGTATTAGCTCCCAGTCCCCTTCCCAGCCAAGTATTACTGTCTGGTTTTCTATTGCACAAATTGGCATGTTGTTATCTTGCCCTGAAAAAATAGAGACTTGGACCTTTAGAGCGGTATTTTCAGAGGCCAGTATTACAAATATGTTGCATTACCTGCCCTGCAACAAGGCTTCATGTGGGGCGGCAACAAATGCAAGCGGAATAGGTCACGATTGGTCGCACAAACACACACATAACAAGGCTTGAATGACTGTAAAACACACACCTTGGTGGTTCCCCGCGTGTGGTAACACTGCGTTACATACAGTGATGATGTTTGACTGAAGGTGTGTGTGTGTGTGTGTGTCAGGGTGTCTGTATGTTCACTACACATCTTCATCTTCTGAGTCATGTTGTCAACCCAGACTGCCGACGCTGCAACCTTCACAAAGGATCCCTCACACTCCCCAGCCGTCATGTGACGGACGGTGTATGTTTAACCCAGCGTGCTCTCAGCGTCGGTGCCCTACTTCGACTCACACCTCACGCTCATCCCCTGAGTCATCTCTGTGATAATAGCTCCGTTTTCAGAGGGTGCTGAAGTACAGTGACAGTTTGGAGTTTTATACATTGAGATTTCTCCCCTCGCAGGCTGCAGACGGTTCCACGTTAGGCTGCGGGGAAGCTGGAATTGTACAGACCACCTCTAAGATCCCTCCCATCTCCAGAGTGGTGACCATCGCCAACTCTGCTGCCATGTCTTTTCTGGCCAGGTAAATCTGCCTTTATCTGTATTTTTAGTTTTATCTGTAAGATCTAGGAAGAGCTTGGCTGTGAATTTCATAATTTTTCATACATATGGACATATGGACAAGATGCTGTCTTTGTCATGCATTTCTGATTGTCTGTATCTACATCGTCATTGATCACAAAGAAACCCGGCCATTATTGACGTGCATGCATGAGGTTGCTCATCACTAATTCACTTTAATGAAGAAACCAGCTTGCATGCTCTTCTCTTCATCACCGTGGAATCGTGGTGACGCAGCATCACAAACAATGATTCCAATCACAAATTATTATTATTCTTCTTAACAGGAATAATGGTAAATACAAGCTAAATCCTGTGATTTGTAAGTGTTCTATCTGAAAGCCTTATTATAGATCGTACACTGCCGAGGTCTACGTGTAAGTAGTATGACATAACACCTCCGTCCTCCCCTACAGGGCAGCCGAGAAGCTCAACCTGACATCAAGGAAAAAGGGCCAGGCTTCGGATCCAGCTCCTGCTCATCTTTCCACTTGCTTCAGGGAGATCATCCAGAAAAACCCACCGCCCGTCCCCTCCTGCCTGCTCCAAGCTGCCACCAGAACCAAAGACTCGCCCAATGTTGGCAAGGTAGACGTCCGGGCTTAACATGCTTGAACATGCACATGCAGATTAGTCGGTTTACAGTCAACTACCGGTCATTTGGTTCAGATGCGTTATGGTGATTGTTTGCAAACAAATATTTTAGCATTAAAACCTCTTAATGCTTCTTCGTTTCAAAAGGTTTTAGTTTGAAATCAAGGCTCTCACTTCACATGCTGTTTTGTTCTGTGCAGAACGACAAGTTACTGGAAGTTATTTTAGCTTTAGTTGTAGAACAACCAATGAGGACCTGTTCTGATTGTCATGTGACTTTTGCAAAGCCCTTTATGTGAATGATACTGGTGGAGAATGTTAGCAGGGGTCAAGGAAGAACCCATGGAATAATGGGGTAGAGACATTTAACACGGTAGTTTCAAAAAAAATAAGCGTTGAAGGAGATCTACGCTCTCTGAATGCATGGAAGTATCATTATTCAAAAACTACCAAACTTGTGGGAGAGATGTATTAATGGGTCAAGAAAGAACTTATTATATTTTGGCCCTGGCAGCTATCTGCTTCTGCAGAGTGTAAAGGGTGTTTATAACAAACAGTACGTTGTATCTAAATGCTGCTCAATTTTCACAAAAGTATATTTTTTTTCGTTCCCTCTCAATATAATTATTATCACACAGAAAAGGCACTTTCTCAACTCATCCTACATCTTTAATTGGTCGTCTAAGTTGAAGTTCTCTGATGCTGTGAGCTTAACTGCACTCATTGCCCCACTGTGCACACATAGACCAGGTCTGGATTGGACATGCAGCTTTGCAAGAATATACCACACACACACACACTCACCCACAAACATCTTGCAGGGTTTTTTTTACCACCCATATTGCATTGTGAAGACATCACAGTCAATTTGGAGGGGATCCTATATCACCCTTCCTTTGTGATAACATGTTATTCGGTGCTAATGCCTCCATCTTGGTCTTCTCCTTCCCAACCCTCACCTCCTCTGGGAGAAACTGGGTAGATCAATACAGCAGCCTGCCCTCGCCATGTCTCGGAGATGGACTCTGATCTAGTCTAGAGTTACAGAGACGGGCTCACATAGACCCACACCTGCCCGAGCACTCAGCTCTGTGTGCCTCTTCGTGCAAGAAGAGCTTTATATATGTGTGTGTGTGGGTGTGGGAAATCTTTTCTACGCATGCAAAAGCGTCTCCTGAATAATTTAACCCTCATAAATACAGTTTGACACATGTTCAATTGTTTAGGGAGCCACTTCTTGCATAAGGTACTAAAATGATGGTGAGGTGCAGACACTCGGATTTGATGTGGCAGATGGAATACGGCTCTCAAGTTTTCAAACTGCCAATGACACATGATGTCATCGTGGAGTAATGCAGCCCTGTGCAATACAAGACAACCGCAATCGACCGATCGTTGCTGTGCACAGCAGTGCTTGCAGCCTCGAAGACCCGATTCTTGTTCATGAATAATTTTCAAGATTCATTACCTTAATATACGTTACTTTCTCTTGTGCAGTGATGTTGCCTTTCCTTCCTGGAGGCCAGGGCGAGCCGGGTTCAGTGGCTGTCGCTCTAGATCTAACTGAATTAAAGACCTCCCAGCCCCTTCCTCCAGAGAACCGCATTAAGAGATTAATGTCATGACATGTAGAAAAACAGCGGGAGGTTTGCATCGCCATGTTGGGAGTAACTGGACCAGCGTTTGACTGCAGACCGAAGAAATATTTTGCGTCCGATCTCGGTCAAATATTTTTTATTTTTCTTCTCAACTGTGGAAGGAAATGTTTTTATGAATTATGTGGTACAAATAAATGAAAAGAACAGATGGTCAGATGTCCTAAAGGGCAGTAAATAGCTGTTTTGACATTAACCACTCATTAATTACATTAAACTACTGTGTACTCATGTAGTAATGTAGAAATGACACTTCTGCCTTATCTGTCGATTCGGGGCTACAGGAGAGACATGGTGGTGCAACATGGTGACTCCCTGGCTACGATTCTATTCTCCTTCTAAGCCAAGGAAAACCATATTATCCTTAGTTTCACATGACTAAAGTATTGAAATCTGTATCATACATTGTATATCCTATTTCTGCAAATAGATCCCTCTATATCCTACACACTGGTCCTTTAAAACCGGTTTTAAAGGAACAGTCAGCTTCAGGTAACAAAGATTCGCTGGCACAAGTACAGTATATTTACAAACTATATCAAGTCCAGCAGTGTTCCAGGATGTTGGTGAATTCAAGATGAAGATGTTTTTGAAGCCCGCTGCTCTGAAACTCATCTTTTTTTCATGAATGTCCCTTTGTAGCAGGTGTTTGTTTTGAAAGGTTAAAGTCTCACAGCTCATTCATAGCTGAAGAGTTCTCAGGCTTCCTCTGGAATCACTTCAGTTCCGCAGACCAGCTTCCCTGCGTTTGATAGAAAAAAATACTGTACTTATGTAAGTTCAGACAAGGTGCCAGTGAGTCATGAGAGGTGCTCGTCGGTTGGTCAAAAGGCTCCAGAAACCCGTTCAAGCATGGACATGAGACAGTCGTCTCTTCTTTCAGTTTGTATTACTGTTGATGTCTACAAGTGAACACTGTGATGCCTTCAGGGACAATCTGAAATCGTTTTCTGTTACAGTACTCTCATATTTAATTGATTATCGCAGACGCGTGCCGGGGGGGGGGTGGTTCTGACATTTTTCCCCATTGATGTCCAAAGTGCCCTTTTCGGACCCGTGGACCTTAACAGGATCAAGCTATAAATACAATTTGCCTGGCTGACGTCACCTGTGTCACGTGAAAGGTCATCTATGACCTACGATGACAGTAACCTCAGATGAGACTCCAAGAAGCCACTTCACCGGGAGAAGGAATTATAATCCAGCACATACTTTGTCTGCTCACTTATGTAATTACACTGTTATACTTTTCTTATTATTAATATTGGTTTGATATTTTCATACTTAAGACTACACAACTGTTCATTTCCATTTCTGTGTCTACTTAGCGTCGCTCTATCTGTTCCATTGTAATTGATCCATGCATGCATAATGGCATCTTAATAGAAGAAAGCCCTGTGTACGAGAATGTAATTGCATTTATCGCACTTATTGCAGTTCAATTGTGTAGAAAAACTACACACTCCTGGATGCTTCACCCACTGGGCACACACACACATACACACACACACACACACACACATACACACACATACACACACATACACACACATGCATGCTAACAGGCTTATGTTTAGCATGAACAGTGTAAATCCTGGTCATTATCCACGTTAGGATCGAACATTTGATAATGTGCACTTAGCACTTAGTAGGGCTGTTAGAAAATGGGACACAGAGTTCACCCTGGATTACAATGTGTGGCCGTACCAGGCGGCCCGGCTCGGTGGGGGGACCGGCTGTTTGTAATGGGAAGATTACGGGTCCGATCCTCGGCTCCCCCATTGACCATGTCCAAGTGTCCTTGAGAGAGACACTGAATCCCGTTATGGTTGGTGCATTGTATGACAGCGTCTGCTATCAGTGTGAATGAGAGACGACACTGTAAAGCTCTTTGGACGACAGAGACAGATTTAAAGTTGCTAACAGGGATCCAGTAAAATTCAACAGTTCATATGAGACTAATTCCAACATGCTTCTTGTTGTTTTCCGTCTCCTTTTTTGGTGGACAGGTCAAAGTTGTGCTGCGGGTGAGTCCAACACTGTTAGAGGGCCAAGGCCAACCACCTGTTCTCCGCATCGACCCGGCCAAGAAACGAGTTACCATAATGGAACCAGTCTGCCACAGCCGACCTCATACTACGATGACGCTGGGCAGGGATGGCAAGAATCCTCTGAAGACGTTCAATTTTGACGCCGCCTATCCTGAAGAGTCCAGCCAGGTTTGGCCGTTAAACCTCGATCCATGAACATCGTCTTAAATATGGTTTTGGAATATTCGTGTTTGTGCTTGCTCGTGTATACTGACGTGATACAGTCAGTGCGCTGCTTCCTATCTGTAGTACGGTTGGGTCTGTCTGATGACCTGAAAACTGAGTCTGGATATCCACCTCAGTTGCACAGTCCATCAATTATATTCAACCATCTCCGAGCTCTGCTTACGGTATCTGAGCCCGAGGGAAACTGCAGACCCAGGGTGCCTCCCCTCCTCTTCTTCGGTCCTTTCATTTCATCCAATGTACTTTTTCAGTGCAGATGTGAGTCATGAGCGCTCGTTGTCCTTTGTTCCGCCCAGGCTGAGGTGAGTGCAGGCGTCCTGGATGATGTCATCCGCTGTGTGCTCAGCGGCAGCGATGGATGCGTTCTGGGATTGGGATGTGCTGATGTGGGTGAGTACGCGACGCTGAGAGGGGCCATGGGTTAAAAACCTTAAAATGAGAGTGGGACGCTTTTATCCATACTCAGGAGCCGTCCCTCCCCCCCGGTGCTCCCCTGTCCCACCGCTGTTATCAGCCACTCTTTCTTTATCACTTTAACTCCCTCTCTCTGTCCTCTTATCAATCTTGATATTCATCTCCAGCCCTCTTTGGGCTTTGCTTCTGCTCCATTTGGAAATTTTGTCTTCTTCCCTCGGCGGTGACAGAAAAGTTTTGCCATTTCCCTCCTTCCCCGTCGTCCTTCACCTATTAATCTGTTAATAAAAGCCCGTTCATCAATAATACACATGTACTTTCTCCAAAAGCCATTGCTGGATATACATTTAGACATTTAGGCGTACGACACAAAATACTTGGTTTTATTTCGCTGTCGTTCGGAGCTCAGAGGGGACGCGCAGCAGAATGGGCTGTAAAACGTTGCTATTACCGAGATGGAGCCCTGCACTTAGCGCCGCTGAAGGGGTTTAATAGGTTTGCAGCGTAGACACACACAGCGACACACACACACACACTCGCGCACGGGGTTAGGACGAGGTCTCCTTGGAGCCGCTTTTTCACATGACGCCACTCTCCGTAAATCTGATTGAATTAGTCGGCCGATACAGACTAGACGTGGAGCGCGGCCAGCGGATATCAATCTCCTCTGCAGAGAACTATTCTTTCTGAATAACGGCCGGCAGCTCGGCCTTTAATTGGAGTAAACCAATTCTCTTATCCTCATTTAATTAGAGTTTGGATAAGACGAGGGAGAGTGAAACAGATCCATAACTCAGAGCTAATGTGGGGCAGGAGGAGGTACAGTGAGGCATGAGTCCATACAAACCTGTAATTTCGTGAGTTTCTATGGATCTCATCCGTCTTTATTTCTGCATTGTTGTGAGTGCATGTGCCGTGTGGCGTGGATAATGTACCTTTGTATGCATTTAACTGTTTACCGTGTTTCTCAATTGATTCCTCTGTAATGTGAAATGCAAATGTCTGCCCAAACCAAACAGTGTGAGTCTCCAGTGCAGTGACAAGGTGACCCCTTGCAGCTTCCCTCTGGAGACCATGTATGATACTACTAACAGGACACAACCTCAAATCATGCAGATGTTGTCCTGGTTGATCAGATCTTTGCCTCCTCTTATAAAACTGTATGTGCTCTCATGCATGCACTAATCCATGTATCTGTATAACGTGTTTTCCACCTCAGGCTCTTGGTCCAGCATGGTAGGGAGTGATGAGAGCATCCAGAAGCTCGGGCTGATCCCATGTGCCATCTCGTGGCTCTACAGTGCAATCGAGCGGCGGAGGGAGAAGACCTGGACGGATCTGAGTGTGTCGGTGTCTGCCATCGAGCTCTGCTGCGGAGAGGAGGACACGCTGAGGGATCTGCTGGGGGAGGTTGTGCCGTCATCGGGCAGCGTCCAGGACAGCCCGAGAGCTCACGTCAGACTCCAGGAGGACCCCGTCCACGGGCTAAAGGTAGAACGAACAGTAGTTGGAATAAAAGGGGACGTGACAGGAATGGATTGGACAATTATAGTTTTTTCTTCTGTGTCAGGTCGCTACAATAATCAGCTTTAGAACTGCCCCTTGGCTTCTATTTACTGCCTAATAAACCTTTGTGCACATAAACAACAGTCCAAACCTGGAAACAGGCGAGACAAGCCGATACTTCTTGTTGCTCATGAGTGACAGTTTCTTGGATCCACTTGACTGGCAAAGCATCAAACACTCATTTGAGGTGTTACAGAAAATAAAACAGCATTTTATATCCGTGTTAACAGCTGCGAACCAATAAAACACCCAAATTACTCAAACACTCCTCAGAATCCCAAAACAGGTTCTCGATTATTTTCAGTGATCATATTTAGATAATCAAACATGATCTTATTGTTTGATCTCCCCCCTTTTCTTCCAGCTACGTAACCACAACCGGGTGAAGGCCCCCACTGCTGAGCGGGCTGCCTCCCTCCTGGACGCGGCCATCACGGCGCGGCGACACAGCGACTTCACTACGTTCTTGTCCCACAGCTCCATCATGTTCTTCACCCTCCACGTCCAGCCGCCTCGCACCGAAAGCAGCACCATCGGGAAAGGTTGCGATGAAATATTAATTTACCGGGGAAGCTTGTGTTTCTCATGAATTATTCTCCGCAGCCGACCCCTAAGCTGACTGCTTATCCGTGTTAAACGAAGCGGACGGATCACGTGCTCTGCTTGCTTGTCTGATTTTCTGCTTCAGGTTCTCGTGGCCCCACCAAGCTGACCATGATAGACGTTTGCAGTGGTATGTGGAGTGGGACCGGATACAGCATAAATAAACCTCCCCATTCTGAGCTGGGCCCTGTTGTTCTGTCTCTACTAAGTGGACATAAAACCATCCCCAAAAAGTAAGAAATTAGCTGTATTAATGATGACGTCACCAGTATGGAAGCTGAAGCAGAGTTGGAGAACTGTAAGTTAAGTTAATTGATGTCTGTGTCTGCAGGGGTAGTAAGTTAACTCTGCTCCTTCGGGAGTCCCTGGGTCACGTGAACGGCCACACCACGGTCATCGCTCAGGTTGCTAATTCACTGGATCACCTGCAGGAGACCTTCTCCACCATCCAGCTGGCTTCTCGCATCCGCAGGACACAGAGGAGAACGAAGGTACTAAACATGTACTGTAACATGTTTTATTTTGTTTGACGTATCCATGATTTGTTCATCGGTTGATATGTTGGATCTCAATAAACTTAAAAGTAACACTACAAATCAACTTTCCTCCCCAGCAGTCCACCTCTTGCTCTCCTTGTGGGAGGAGTTTGACCAAAGAAAAGAGAGGACCTCATTCTTTTTCGCTGCGGGCGTTCCACTCCACAGACGAGGTCGATGTCGACACCTGCCATCTCCGTCTGCGGAGGGAACTGGATGAACGCTCCAGCAGTGACCAGTCCTGTGACACGGTCATCCAGATAGACTCCGATGGCTTGGTCCAGCCAAAATATGCACCGAGGTTGACCCAGCCTGAATTCGTGCCCATCATACCGTCTTTGCATCCGAACAAGGCTGACATGGACGACCCAGAGTTTACCGCCTTGCTCCAAGAGCTCCTGAGGATTCCTCAGCTGCAGGGAGAGAAGAAGAAAGAGGACGTTCTCTCGGGGCACGTCGACCTGCTGAAGTCGGAAACGAAGCCGCCGGGGAGGGACTGTTTTAAATGTGACACGTTTGCTGAACTTCAAGAGCGCCTGGGCTGCATCGATGGAAGCGAGACGACAGCGGATGTGCTCAAGTCTTCCTCTAAAGGCCTTTCTGATAACAACGTCACAATCAAATCACAAGCCCAGATTAAAACAGGAAAAACAATGTTTACTGACTCATCTCCGGCACCGGAGACGTTGTTGAATCAAGGGTTAGGCTGCACGCAGACTTCTGTCGGAGAAAAGCAAACAGATGGTGCCTTCCCTGGGGACAGTTTCCAGAGAGAGGACTCTGGTCTTTATGACTGTGAGGAGTGCAGTGGAACCAGTTCTAGCGAGGAGCTGCTGAATCAAACTCTCAGTCTTAACTCGTGTTGTCGCCATGAGCTGCCAAAAACCGTGGCTTGTAAGCCGGGTGATGAACTCTCCTCTCGGGGCTTTGATTCGGACGCTCCGAGCGTGGCGGCCAACGGCTCCGGTGCTTTTGCAGTTCCGCCTTCGGGCAAACAGGAGACTCATGCCGAAGCCGATTGGTTCAAACCGGACAAAAGAACCTCACCGATTGGAAAGAGTTCACCCGTATCTACTTCATCTTCCTGCTCTTCTTCACACCATTTAGCTACCAGTGTCATACCTGAGGATGTCTTACCAAATCACCCCAAAGAGGATCACAAAGAGGTGAAGGCCACGATCACTGTGACCGTTCAACAGCCGTTGGATCTGAAAGGTCAAGATGAACTTGTCTTCTCTATGGTTGAGGAGGTGACCATCAACGGAGCTTTAAACAGCGGCAGGACAGGTGGGAACATTATTTGTATCAGAGATATCGCCCAGTCCCCAGCACACGCTCAAAGCTCTCCCAGCTCCCAACCGATCAGGATTATCAGCAATGTCAGTGAAGAATCCGCAGCCACGGGTTCCTCAAATACAGCCGAGAGCTCTTTTATTCACACTGGGGCCAAGGAGACGAGCACCAAGACACCCCAGCAGCAATCAAGAAGGGAGATGAGGCTCCTTCCTTCATTTATAAATCCCATGCTGATTAATGCAGAGACACGTTGTGATTTGGGCGGTGCGAAGGAAAAGGAGAGACCTCATGAACCCGAGTCGCAGTCGGAATTCAGAGGGAATACTGAAGATCTGAGAGCGTCGGCCTCTGAGACACACGTCAGGAAATCTGACAGGAAATGCAACTTGCCTTTTAACCAAATTTCTTGTGACAAAATGGTCTTGGAAGATTCAGCTTTCTGTGATGAATCTAGAAAGAGGCCTAGAAATACAGATAAGAGCCGCCCGAGAGACAAAGAGCATGTTTGTGCCACTAACACTCCAAGGGGCTTGTTGGAGGGACGTGTTGGGAATAATATGGTAATTGGTGCTTCATTAGGTTGCCAAGAAACTGCCCCCGCTTACTTTAATACAGGTAGTTTACCTCGAGGCTGGCACAACGCCAGCCACCAGGTCGTCTGCCACAGTGGTAACAGAGCAGACGACCCGAGAGGGGTGACATCATCCACCCCGTGCAGCCCGGGGGTAACTCTGGAGAGGAGGCAGGGCAGACAGGCCAACCACAGCCTCCATGTCTCCAGCTCTCTGAAATATGGAAGAGAATACAAGCTGGAAGCGAGTAGCCCTCCCAGAAAGGTCGTGGGCTCATTGTTTGAGACCTCAAATATAAGCATGAAACATGATCATGTTCCTGGGAGGCTGATGTCACCGATGGAGGACAGCAGCAGGCTTTTCAATGCCAAACTGGAGCAGCTGACGTGCAGGTCTAATTCCCTCGGCAGGAGCCCGAGGGACTTCCAATCTTTGGATCGAGGAAACACCTCCACCGGCTCGAAAGGGAGCTCCAACGGAGGCTTTGAGGGGGCTTTCAAGGGGGCTCATAAGGGAAGGAGAGAGGGAGACTGTACGTTACCGAGAGGTAGCAGAAGCTCCAGGAAGAGTCGCCAGACTGACCAGGGTCATAATTACCCTTCGGAAAATGTATCTCAATCTTCTAGGCCAACGTATTCCAAGCTCTCCGCCGTGGGGAAACTAAAGATAGCTAGCCCCAAGGTCCGTCGTCTGTCTGCCCCCAGCATCAAGAACCTCAGCCTGCCCCACAAAGGCCTGCAACAGTCCATCAACCGAAGTGCCAGCCTTTCTCCGGACAGTAAAGCTGTTAACTTTGAGCAGACGTCCTCTTTTCTCTCCTTCTCCCCTCCGCGGTCCTTCCACTCCGTCAGCCGGACTCCGAGCCAGAGCTCCACATGCTCATCCACAAAATCCGCCATCCAGGGATTTGTCAAGGGCCGGATGACCGACCTCCTGAAAGAACGGGCCGCCAGCCCCACTTCGGTAGAACTGGACCACATGGCCTCGCTCCCCTCGCCGTACAGCCAGGTCACGTCTCCCCGCACACCGGGTCACATGAGCGGGCACGCGAGCGACACCACCAGCGTGTTGAGTGGCGATCTGCCGCCGGCGATGGGGAAAACATCCCTGCATTTCTCTCACAGGAACAGTGTGATGAGCAGCGGCTACGACAGCATGATGAGGGACAGCGAAGCCACAGGAAGCGGCGCCTCGAACCGAGATTCCGTCAGCGACAGGAGCGGCTCCGTTCTCAGCGTGGCGCGCAGCAGCAGATCATCCCGGAGGAGAGGCAACACAGGTAGGACGATGGGAGTGACAGGCCTCAACTGAATCACTGTCTGCTCTATATGGACATAAACAATGTGGATGATTTGAAAATCCGGTCTTAACATCTTGTGAGCATCCTCAAGATAAACTGCATTGACACATTTACCAACCTTCCAAGCAACCATTGATTTCTGTTGAATCCAGCACAGTGTGAATATCATCTATGCAATCATTGAAATTATTTCTCGTTGAATGATTCTGACGTTGACGTCAGAGACTTTATGAAAGGGATATTTTAGACCTGAATAAAAAGATGCATTCAATAGATCATTGAAATATTTCGCTAAACAACCATCAAAGAAATGATCAGATTCAACAGATTAAGTCTTGTATTATATTATTATTCAGGATACAGATGAAGCTTTCAAAGCAGGAAAAGAAAATAACAATCTGTAATTAATGTTGCAAAGATCTGTCATATCATTTTTTTCTGTGTATGAGCTTAAAAAAAACAACTTCCAAACAGGTATGAGAGTTCCATCGTCACATCTCAGTTTATAATTTGACCTCATGACATTTTAATGTGACGTTCATTGGAGGTGGCGCATGTCTGCAGACTGCAGACGGACGGCGTCGACCCACCGCATTAAAAGCCTTATTGTGCTCAGGGCCATATCATTAATATATGAACCCGGTGATACAAACCTCCCGCTTGCTAATGGAAGCGGAAATGCAGAAAATGTTGCAGTCGTCGGATGTTTGCATGAAACTGAGATACTTTGAATCGCATTTAAATAATGTGGAGACATAGATAATTGTGGTATTGGAGCAGTAAAATCAGGAGATGAAGCTTGGATGCAGGATGAATATATGAATTTAAATCCAAACATATAACGGGTGATATGTGAGGACGTTCACAGCTTTGAATGTAGCTGTTCACAGACAGTCAATGAGACGGTCACATGCACGGGATCTACTGTTGGAGAGGCGAGACTGGAGGGTGTCCAAAGCGATTCAACAGTCTAGCATGCAGGGTGATGGAGCATACAGGCCACACACAGGCAACAGAAGAACACATGGACCTGGAGATATAGGACACAAGGCTCAGGACAGCTCATCACCTCGTAGAACAGGGTGAATTTGTTGTTTCCATTCATGAACACTAGCAGCAGCCACGGGAATACATCAGTCACATGGCGTGCATTTGTAAATATATGATAAGCAGCGTGATCTTGGAGGAGGAGGAGGAGGAGGAGAATAGACACGCAGCATCTGTCCCTCACTGCACTTTCTGCTTGTCCCCGCCGTAGGGACTCCCCAGCGTCGTCTGTCCCATGACGCACCCCTCTCCATGAGACGCTCAGCTAGCGGCCTGCGCTCTCGCGGAGCGGATCGTGGAATCCCAGAGGCCTATGAGATGAAGGTTTATGAGATTGACAATGTGCAGCGGATGCAGAAAAGAGCAGGTGCTGGCAAACAGGTGCTGGGTTTATTCAGAATCTTCTTAAGAGGTTAAAGGGCATTAGGTGATACGTGACCTTTCATCAACCTCGGCTAGCAGCCGGCAGGATTTCGGACATCTGGGAGACGTGTCTGCATGCCCAACCTCTTCCACGGTCTCTAAAGCAGGTTTCCTCATGTCTCTCAGGACTGCGGTTATTTTCCAACAGCTGACATATGTTCAACTAACAGAATAGCTGGACTTGCAGCTTTTTTATTGGACTTTTTATCTGTGGTTCAGGTTCACCGAACGTTCGGTTTGGTACTATAGGAAAGACACTGTGGCTCCTTATAAGAGGGTAATTTCTAATTGTTGCATCTTCTATTGATTCCTCTATCCTCTATTGAGTTACTTGTAAAACCTAAATGTAAATGTTCCCAAAGTTAAATGTGAGTATTTTAGCAGTGGTCAAAAGCTAATATCAGCAGAAAGGGCCAATCATCGAGCTGACATTGTGGAAGTAAAGGTTGAATAAAAAGATCCCACCTTGCAGATCGAGTTAAAATGTGCTTGCAAACAAAATCTGGTGCATGTGGTGACGTTATGTCCCCTTGACGAGAGGCCTGGCCTCCTGAGACGGCTCCCTGCCTCCACCAGGCTCAGGCACTGCATCTTTGATACAATTTTAATGACCAGATGGGGAGAACTGGGTCAATGCTGCAGCACAGGAACAAAGAGGGAGACTATAAGTCAAATAAATACATCACGTTATTGGAAATAGATTCGATTTTATAGAAGTATAATGACACAAACCACGTAATGCTTTATATTTAGAGGTGCATCTATTGACGTTAGACACAGTAACAAGGTTAGTAGAATCTTAGAGTAATGCTGTTTAGTAGCTGACAGACATGCCTTGTGTCACTCCCCAGAGGTGCACTCCCTGCTCTAACACTGTGTTTATGAGTGTGTGGAGAGGAGGGGTTTGTTGACGTTCATCCAACATGTGTGTGTGTGTGTGTGTGTGTGTGTGTATAGGATTCAAATCAACCTGTGTTGCAGCCAATTTACCAGATGTTATGGATTTTAATGAGAATAGTAAGGAAGGGTGTGACTGCTTTAGGAACGAGGAGTACCGTAGTATGGAGACATCCAGGAAGACGTATCTAAACACAGGCTGGTCATCTACCATCAGGTGCTACATGGACATATATCAAAGTAGGGAATGTCTTTGTGTTTTCAGGGGCCTGCATGCTT
>CAAKHC010004170.1:13999-26486 GCA_901007825.1 Macroramphosus scolopax | reverse complement strand
ATACCTGTGGAATATAACATCTACAGGCAGTCACAAACGTTTCAGAAATGTAAAAATCTCTTCCCAGTAATGAAGTAGAATAAACATGCCTGTGATATGAAAACAATCCAGCAGGGGGCAGCATTTGCATGTAAACGGCTTTCCTATTAACTTAAATACCATTTGAGATTATTAACATTTTTACCTTGCTGTTAAACAAGATGAGTTTCAAGCAACAGATGCACTGAGCTAAACAACCCTCTCCTACTCCTCCTCCTCCTCCTCCTCCTCCTCTTTCTCCTCCTCCTCCCCCACCACCTCTCTAAAAATAGCTGGCAGAAAGAGAAGGCAGCAAAGTCGAGGCTCTATCTGTTGGGCTGCCATTGGTTTCAACACGCCCACCACCAGCACAAGGGAAAAGAAGTCTTGTGAATCACCTCTCCAATGCTAATAATAATAACTTCCATAGAGAACTCCCTCGTCTTTTAATTATTAATTCTTAGAAATGTAATCAAGCTGCAAATGACCCAAACTTTGAATTTGTGTCTTATAGGGGCAAGGATATGTATTGTTTGTATTTGTTCAAAGAAAGCAAAATAATTTTACGCACCATATTCTGTAATGGTCATTCTCATCATCTGACCTCAGCCCAAGTTAGCAAGTTTAAGCAAAAATTGAAAACAAGAAATCCCTTAAACAACTGTCCTCGGGCCAGTAAAACATTTATTTGTGACAATCATTTAATTTCTTTCTTTGGTTCAGCAAAATGTGGATACTTAATTCACGCTGAGCCTTTTGCAGGGTGTTGCTGCTGCTATCAATCATGTAATTGTGTGTATTTCTGCTGCCAGAGAGTGTCGTGAACGAGCCCGCCCTGAAGCCCAAAACGGAACTCTGACTTTAATGTCCGGACCCGGTCGAAGACGGAGTTGTATGGTCTATTACGTAATATTGTTACATTGGTAACAGCTTGTCAGTGTATCTCTGCTTTTGACAGACAGACAGTGGCGTAAACTCTGCAGCAAGTGCTGCAAAAGATATTTTTAAGCTATATAACTTAAATTCCTGCCACTTTTATAGAGTCAACAGCAGAATAAAACAGCCAGCACAGAGATTTAATAGGCCTTCAGCACAGCAGATGCAACACGCATTATTTAGCTACTAAACGTCCACCGTTGTTTTTTTGATTAATCAAATACGACATCCCTAGCTTGGTGTGTACTGTGCTTTAGCAAAACGGATTAATGGGCGGACTATTAACCACTGTTGCTACTTATGTAGATGATATTGTCGGCCTGTCTCTATATAGGATCCAGGGTTTTCTGGTTTGGCCTTTAAATTGCAGCAATGAAAAAGTGACAGTGCATACTCACATGTGAACGTGTGTGAGCATCCCCGTCTCAAGCAGGGGAGGGGTTTCCTGGGAGTAAGAGATGAATACATGGGTGATGTTTTGATTTGCTGACCCATTTTAGCATGTACCTTTTATTAATTTCCTGAGAGAACAATGCCATCGGCAATCAATTAACTAGCGGACAATCTCTCCTCAACCAAAAATTTGCCTAACCAACTGACAATTGCGCTGCCAACCAAAGTAAAAGAGCTCTGCAGAGAAAGCAGACATACACTTCATTCACAAAATGTTAGAATGTCATGTTTCTTAAATGAGGTAAACAAATGGTAAAAGTAATCCCTCTAAGCAATAAGCTCAGACCTCACACTTTGAATACGAGATTTCCAACTTGTCTCTTTTATATGTCGTTTGCCCCACGGACAGCAAGCTAAGGAGGTAAAGGGACTCGCTTTTCCCGTCTGTTTTTGTTTTTTTTTTAACTCAGGACTATTCTTCAAGGTTTAAGAGGTTGTGCAGTATTTCTTGCAAAAAGTGCTTTCTTCTGGTGCAAAGGAAAGCCCATCAGTAGTAGGTAAGCCAATTGATAGAAAATTTGCTTTTAGGGAGGAGGCTTTAAAGAGACAGGAACTAAAACGGTAAAAAGGATTGTTATGAATTGTAGCAGGTGCCCTTTAAACTAACAGACTTTATCCACGAGTGGAAATAAATGAGCACATAAATTAAACAAATAGTTCAAATGAACACACCTTTCTGGAAGTTCAGGTTTTACGGTTTTGTCGTCGGGTTACAATATCTGTTGAACAGGTTTTGTTGGAAAGGCAACTGGTGGGTTACATTTCCTCTTGTGCATGGATATTACAGAGAAGATAAGAATTAGCCAGTGATATTACCATAAGACATTTTTGTCACCAAGATTAGGCGGTTAAGGCGCCTTGCTTGGTTGCAGCCCCATTTAGCAGCACTGGCCAATCAGATGGCAGGTAGCTACGAGGATGTCAGACACCTGAAGGATAATGCGTTCATTCAGAAGGTCTCAACATTCCCTTTACAAAGGACCTATAACAAAACTCAGAGAGACAGGTAGGTAAGCTTTGCCTGCAATACAAAGTCAGTTTTCTTTCTTATGACAGATATAATGTGTCACGTCTAATATTTCCTAGAAGAAAATGTTATTGTATGAAATTGTAAGGCGTAATTAATCCTTGTGAATCATTGAGAGGAAAGTGCATCAAACAAAAATAGTTCATTAATTTACGTCATTGGAAGAGGTCAGACATTTTCAGTCATCCTGAGTATTGAAACTTTTAATTATTGCTGACTCGGTATCGTGAATACGGGCCCTTACATTGTGGATGATTAAATCACTTACAATTTGTTATCAATCAGTATCCAACCTTTCCCATGGCCTGCTGGATGTAATTCCTCATAGGAACAAAGGTATTTTTCCTTTCAATAGAATTTGTCTTCTCACTATGGAAAGAGAAAGTGTCTGTGTTAAGAACGTCAACCAGAGGATTGGGGTCAGCGATATAGCCACTGCTTTTAGGATCATCAGCAGGTTTTGTCTTAACCGGATTTGGCTGGAGGAGCTGAATCAACTGTGTCCCAGGATTACAGGAATGACATTGGAGGAGAGTTTACAGTCCAGAGGCCAGAGCAGGGACAGCCCCATCAACTGTGTGGCTTCGATTTCAAGCATTGATACGAAACCCAAGCTGGCCTCTCGGTCTACCCCTTTGCTTTCTTGATATCTCGACCCCTTACTTCAATCGGGGGTACGTTCTGGTCCCTTTTGGCCGCAGTGGATTTTTAAATCTTTTTTTTTTAATGATTGGCTGTTGTCTTGGCTGTTGATGAATGGCTATCAGCTGTTCTGAGTGGCCACATGTGTGCCTAAGGTTTAACTGTTGAAGGGAGAGGGAAGAAATTCAACATCATCGTCAAAATTGTTATCTTAAGCCCGGAGAAGCTGCCAAGTGCCTGTTGCTAGGTTACAGTCTCAAGCTGGCAAGAACAAGTCTCGAGCTGTCTAGAAAGTGTATGGCTGTTGTAAGTCCCTGCATCTATGTCTGGGTCTTGCAGATTTGATTCAAGGGACATTATGTGATTCTCAGTTGAATTCTTTTGCGGTAACCGTGTTCATAAATCATAACGTAGACAGAATACCTGTCCTAAACCTTTGGCCAAGATCTTGAATGTAATTTGATGCAACTGGAATTCAAAGCAGCAGTATTGTTCTTACAATGAATGCCAAAATGAATTAATGTTGAGCCTCTTTTGCTTGTCTCATCCAGATCTGCAAGAGTCAAGGCGGCGGAGCGAAGCACACCATTAGCAGAGGAAAATGAGTGAACTTGATCAGCTACGCCAGGAGGCTGAGCAGCTCAAGAACCAGATCAGAGTAAGTCTTACACAGCCCTCAAGTATACACTCTTCTTGTTCTCTGTTGTTTGTTTTACAAATAGATTAACAATTTGTCAGTTAAGTTTTGTGCTTAAGAGAGACTTTTTCAGGCTCCGCTGGGGAGACTTAAAGAAAACCGACTTTGCTCGGAAAACATCCCAATTTTATGCATCTCCATTAATGTGAATATTATGAAATATCTTTGACAGTTTTTGATATATAACCTGCAAGTTAATATTAATGTCACCTCCTATCTTTATGTTGATGTAAGCACCAATATACCAGAACAAATTCCTCTTATTGTGAATGACTTTCCGTGAAAATAAACTTGAATCTCATTCTGAAATTATCACATTTAGAGAGACATTTGTCTACGATGTTGTGAATCACAGCTTCAGTGAATCAAACACTAAAACCAGTAATGACAATATTCAGTCATAAGTCTCTGGAGTGATTTCACAATGATCTAATGATTGTTGAGTGTATATACTCCTCATTGTTTATTTATTTTAGCCAAAATGTTCTTGGCTAGGCCGTTTGTCAGATGAAGCAGTTGAATAAAATGTGAGAAGGAAAACAAAAACAACCTCATCTTGTTTTGTGTAATCACCCCTTCTGAAGACCATTTATCATGTCCGCTCTTTAGAAATGAGACAGTTTTTCATTCTGTCTTTTTGCCCTGATCTATCAGAGGAAAAACATATTGTGTACAGTGTCATTATTGCATTTTGGCCTTTATTTTTGTGGCCGTTATCTCTGCCAAGATGTTCATATAAGTTTGACAGAGCGCTTTGATTGACTAGCGATGGGTCTGAAAAAGTGTTTTTGAAAGGGACTGAATGTTGTTGAAAATGTATCATGAATAACAGTGAGGCTTTCCATTTTCAGCCCAGATTGGGATAGTCTGTGCTTTAAACACAGCTGGGTAATCAAACGCTGCTCACGTCAGCTACGTAGCCCTTGATTCAGACTCAGTGGGCTGAAGTACATTTGACCGATTTGTTGTGTTTCAGGATGCCAGGAAAGCGTGTGCGGATGCTACCCTGTCCCAGGTAACAAATATGTTCTTGCTATTATGTTATGCACTATTTTTATCTGAAACATAAGAATGCCACTTCACAATGCTGCAATACTTGAAATTTAGGTGCTAAACCAAGGCAATTATTTAACTGTCTCAGTGACTTTTGGCCTCACAGTAATTATTCTCTCATCTTAATCCTGTTTAGATCACAGCTAACATCGACCCTGTTGGCCGAATTCAGATGCGCACCAGACGGACACTGAGAGGGCATCTGGCCAAAATCTATGCCATGCACTGGGGCACTGATTCGAGGTAATCTCATTCAACTCTGTTCAGTCCATTAGTTAAATATTTCATCTCATCCCATCAGCCCGCCCACCCCCCTCCATTGTGCTTAAATGCAGGAAATGGATTTGAAAGCATGTAGGACTGTCTTTGTTCTGGTTACTTCTCCTCAGGGTCTTCCTGAAATCATGACATTCCACAAAAGCGTTATCTTGTTTCAATACGCAGGTCCTCTCTTGGTCCTTTTTTTTTTTTTTTTTTGTAAATATGTGGCCACAGTGATCCATCAGATTAATATATACTCAGTGCTCTTACAATCCAACAGTGAGTCATCTGTCCACAGGCGCAATTAATAATGCATTTTTATTGATTGACTATAGGGCATGTATTAAACACACATCCTTAAGTGTGTCTACTATATTGTTTCTGTATGTGCCATGTTTTTGCATGGGTAGCTGGGTCTGTGGCTAGGGAGAATACTCAAAATGGAGTCAGCCTTTGTGAGGGCTGTGTTGAGGCTAGATAGCCAAGGCATATGAAGCAACACTCCTCACTTCACATAAAGCCTTTCCCCTAGAGTTGTACACACTTCTTAGCTCAGCACCTAACCAGCTAATCACTGTGGTGATGGTTTGCGTCATTCCACAGAGAGCACATGGAAAATTGCAATGTCACTTCACCATCCTCACAGTCAAATGCCCAATAAATGGCATGATGCGGTTTACCCGCTCTCAGCTCTTCCTGTACTTATCAGAATACCTTCTGAGCTCGAGCTACCCTAAAAGAAGGTGACATGACAATGTTTTGACCCAGAGTCTAGCCCAGACTGCTACTTTTAGCTCCAGCTGGCTGAACTCAGATGTTATTCCTACAATTTCTGCAAGAAACCCAACAATTGGCACCATGTCCCTCAGTACCAGTAATACATTGAGTTAAAGGTCAGTAACTCAAAATGCCTGTAAACGAGCACAGTTTGAATATAGAACTTGATAGGTCTTTATAAGACAATTTTCCTGTTGGCGTCTTACAAATGAGAGTGAGTCATAACTCACCTCCCACTTAAACTAATTTCTCATAACCAAAATTGACTACATTGTTTTTGGTTTTTGTTTATTTGTTTTGCTATGGTTGCATTGATTCAAGATCGCTGTTACCACAGTTGCCTTTGGTTTGTTGGGTTGGGATTAAGATACATCAAAGTTATGTTGATCATGTAAGAATCTTAATATTGAATTGTTTTAAACCATAAATACATTTGAGAACAATTGTGCTCCTGCTCTCACATATGCATATGAGTTAAATTGAGTTGCAATTTTATAATTTGTAAATTAAGCCCCGAACTTCAACATAATCTGAAGTTCATAATAACAATAACGAACAGTGGACTACTGTGGTAATGTTTTTAGATCCTTTTTCTTTTCTTCCTTCGGCAAAATGATCTGAACACACTGAAATTGACTTCAAAGCATCACAGTTACTCAAACACAACTGATGAATAGTGAGCAACGCAATTTGTGAATTCAAAAGCAGTTTTTTTTAACCTTCTTAGAAATAATCCTCACTTTTTAGGCCCAGTAGGTTTGACCAGTGCTTTCATGCAGTGTGTTCTAGAGAGTAAGCACATTAAGGCGTTGCATCATGGTCTCCCAAATGACACACACCCTCACTCTCATTTTTGCTTACATCTCAGTAAATTCTGGAGTTAGTACTTCTTCTGACATCATCTTTTGCTTTGATTATTTCAGTTTAATGTATTAATGTTAATGCAAGACATTGCTTCAAATCCTTCTGTCCCCATTTAATCTGTCGGGAGTTTGCACATGTGAGTGGGCTCTAACCAGCCTGGTAGTTAAGATCTGCATAATCCCAATAGGCCTTCATGTATTCACTTCTTTTTCTGTTCCTCTGTGCATTGGGAGCATAACTGTGGTTACTCTTGTTGGATTCACTCAGATAGTAGAGCACGGCCACTGAGATATCTCAGAGCTGTTGAGTATGAAAAAGAGGGTTTGTACTGATTCCTATCTGAATAACTGCTCATCATCCAGACTTGTGGATGATGAAAAATACTTTAATTATATATTTTTTTACAAAACATTTAGCTTTCATGATTGATCTGGTCTTTTTACAATTACATATAATGTTCATGATAAATAAAACAAGGAGACTATTATTATTATTGCTCAAAGTGAAAACAGCAAAATGTGTACTTTCCTTAAATACTATTTAATTTCACAGAATGCAACACACATTGAATTTATCAAAATTGCAAATTATTGGTATTAGTTAGGGTCCCAGATGCCAGGAAGTAATAGCATATTACAAATCTATACAGAATTATATTCATGACAGGATTAGAAGAACAGTGTCAGTTCTTCTGTCTTAAATGGATATCAACCAGACATAAGCTGCATGTCTTCATTGTCTTGTCTGTGTCTGTCATTTGGTTGAAACTGGTAGAAAAGTGTAGGGGAGATTTTAAACGACTCCGTAGTTAAGCTATTTTACTGTTTTTCTTTTCATCAGGCTTTTGGTCAGCGCCTCTCAGGATGGCAAGCTCATCATTTGGGACAGCTACACCACAAACAAGGTAAACACATTTATATAGATTTCTATTTTATAAAAAGCCAAAAGCAAAACCACATTTGGCTCATTAGGTTATAATACTTGTAATATTGTATCGCTTGCTTGAAGTTGATCTGAATGTCTTAATCATTATGTTAACCTGAGACCTAACCAGACAGGTTATGTCAGGGTCTTTGCATGTCTTTTTTACAAACTGGCTGGCTCTATGTAGATTGAGAAAGTACCAAGTTTATTATGAAGCAATTCACAAGTGTCTGAAGGTGCCAAATAATGAAAGTTATAGTGAGCACTGTGCCCTTGAAAGCTTAAGTTATTATAGCGGACACACTGGCCCTCCCCTCTCTCTCCCATCTGTCACTGCACTGTATCTAATATTACATCTTTCTCCTCTCCTCCAGGTCCACGCCATTCCATTGCGTTCCTCTTGGGTGATGACGTGTGCCTATGCCCCTTCTGGGAACTATGTTGCCTGTGGAGGCCTGGACAACATCTGCTCCATCTACAACCTGAAGACCCGTGAGGGGAATGTGCGTGTCAGCCGTGAGCTGGCTGGACACACAGGTAGGCCGCACAGTCATTAGCTTTTTTCAATTTTACCAGATCCTTTGTTTGGATAGTTTTCTGTTAACTTTATAATAATTTCTGGCAAATGTTTTTTGTCATTCACGTTGACCCAATGACATCTTCCTATGTTTTTGAAAGAAATCAAAGTGATTTGGCAAATTAGCTAAATATGCTATTGCAGCTGTTGCTTGTCTATTAGCATATAAGACCGTGAAGATTTTGCCAAAAAATCAAAATGATATTTTGAATTATTTATTCATTGATTTTTCTTAAAGATTCAGATCAGTGATGCTGGATCAGATTGCTTGTGTTTGCATGCTTGAGAGGCAGCCTCCACCCAAATCTCTAGATATAAGGATCCCTATTGACTCTCTTCTGCAATGTCTAGCCAAATCACATTACCTTGCAAGACTGCTGGATTCGCAAGATCATGCGATTATATTGCTGTGGTATTGCTATTTCTCCACCAGCAGACAGATCTCTGCCTTTGCACAGTGTTTACTGTCATACTGCCCAGCCCTGCCCTGCCATGAAATTGCACTCAGTTGCTGCATTTTTGAAGATGGTATGCCTTTTAGTACTCGAGTATCATTTTGGCTCTTCTTTTGGGTGGAGAATAGATCCTAACCATCACAATTACTTTGGAACATTGGTTTATCTGCATGTTAGATCTTACATTAATTTACATGTTTGACAGACGGTTTAATGTAAGCCGTTCTTTAATTGGCTATGATGCATGTTACCTTCATGCACTCATGTAAGCCTAATTATTGTCACATCAGAGATCTCAGAGAAAGCAAGAGCTGGTAGAAATATTTATCTGCTCAAACTAATGAAAGTGTTGAGCTCATAGCCAAGAAGCATTCATCTTGATCAGTGTCACATGATGCAGGAAGTGTGTCAGCACTTTAGTTCTAGCTCCCCTGCTATAGGGAGGAGTAAGCACTCTCCTACCAGCTAGTAAGAGATGAATTGTGGAGTCATAAACCGGAAGATGCCCTACAGTTTTTTTTATTTTATTTCTGGTATTGAATAAGTGAATTCATCTCCTACATGTACCCACATCCAGCACACATAGCATTCTCTGAGGGTGGGATTACAATTTGTAATGAAATTATCTCCTTTGTGCAGACAATATGGAAACTTAGCCTCCCTCTTTCAACCCTGCATAAATCAATTATTCAATCAGTGCATTTGATTCCTGTCAGGTTACCTGTCCTGCTGTCGCTTCCTGGATGACAACCAGATTGTCACCAGCTCTGGAGACACCACCTGGTGAGTTGCAATACTGCACCCAATGCATTCCAGTACACCACAACCACCACCACAAACTACTGCCTCCCAACTCACCAGATTTGGCTCATTATATTTCTAACACAATTGCAGCAATATAGTTTTTTTTACAGATCTATCATATTTTATTTGCATTTATACTTTGTGTTCCAGCTACTTAGTCCACATTCTTTATGTCTTGGTGTCAGTCGGATTTTTGATTGAATTAATATGAAAGCGTGCATTATTTTCAGGCTCTAGATCAATTTGCCTAACCTTCATTTTGATATGAAACTGTAGTTAATTCATCTGGAAGAATGTTTTTGCCCGTATAAAACTAAGGACATGTTAGTGTAATGTACCATCACTGGTAAAACGTATTCTTAAAAACAAGCTGTTGTCCTGTCTCCAGCAGGTGAGATAACCTCTGCTGATGTGCTTATTTGTTAGTACTGGAGTTTGGTGTTCCATTCTGCTGACCTTTATGGTTTAGCCAAGTACTTCACTTTCGTTTTGGTTCTGCATTTGAGCTCCGTCAACATTAGACAGACTTCACACTGCCACCAGCAGCATGTCATTGGCCACCAGCTTCCTTCTAGGATGACACATTTGAAGTCGCTCCACATGTCATTTTTCTTATTCTAGCCTCAATGACGTTGTCCTTATACTTCCTTTCAGTGCTCTGTGGGACATTGAAACTGGTCAGCAAACGACTACATTTGCTGGTCACACTGGTGATGTCATGAGTCTCTCCCTGGCACCCGACACCAGGCTGTTTGTGTCTGGAGCCTGTGATGCCTCGGCCAAGCTCTGGGACATCAGAGAAGGAATGTGCAGACAGACTTTCACTGGCCATGAGTCAGACATCAACGCCATCTGTGTAAGGCTACGCAAACACTCTAATAGGTTACATATACAAATCATATCAGGGTGTCAAATCTTAATGTTGTTCTTTCAAAGCTGTTTATATGTATTATAATTTATAATATTCTGTTCTTACATTACTGCAAACAAGCCATTCAAATGCCTTTCAAAGGAAGATTTGCTAGATAATAGACACAGGGTTCCTACAAGGCCTTGCAAGTTTTGGAAAAGCTTAATTAGAACTGTTGTATTTTCATGTAGGGAATAGGCTTAACATTTAAATATACTCCCTTTAAAAATGTATTTTCAAAATCTAGTCTTTCGTTTAGACTTACTAATGTAAAATAAGAATCTATAATATTAAGTTGTGTTGATATAAACAGGCATGAAGTTACAAGGAAGTAACATTTCCAAACTCAATCACGTTTCCCGACCTTTGTTGCAGTTCTTCCCCAATGGCAATGCCTTCGCCACTGGCTCAGACGATGCCACCTGCCGGCTGTTCGACCTGCGTGCTGACCAGGAGCTAATGGTTTACTCACATGACAACATCATCTGCGGTATCACCTCTGTGGCGTTTTCCAAGAGTGGCCGCCTACTGCTGGCTGGCTACGACGATTTCAACTGCAACGTCTGGGACACTTTGAAGGCCGACCGTGCAGGTAAGCCAGAGTACAAGGGAAACTAGGGAAGTTGGACATGCATGTCGGGTTATTGAACTTGTCTATGCCAAGTACATGGAAGTGTATTTTTTCCATTTAACCATGGCTTAATAACCACATCAAATAGGTAAAGTGTGATAGACACTGGACACCAGGTTTTAATTAGGTGTTTTAGCTCCTCCTCAGACACTCATATACCCAAAAACACTTTTTTTGTTAACCATGCCTTTTATTTCAGTATCATCGGAGGTTATGATGTCACAATACCACTGATCATTTATCACATTTTGAATAAATAACTGAAGTCTGTTACCAACTTACAAAGTTAGAAAACTGATACCTAAATCCTCAGGTCGATCCTAGTTCAGCTGTGTTTTATCCCCTGTCAGCAGACGGTGTCAAGAGATGAAGCTTGAATGCTTCAGAGCTGTTTTATTGTGATTACAGTAACTGTAATTCAAAAATGTACACGTTGGTCAGTGTTTACCATGTACACCTCGTTTTATTCAGAGCCTGTAGAGGTGCTTACAATTGAGACCATATATTTAAATACACCGAGGCTAAAGACGAGAAAGATTTTTGTTTCAGCTGTTACTTACTCAAACAGGTTTTCAGCAGGTCAAAAGTTTAAAGACACCGAGTTGAGTGTCTCTTTGATCTGGATGGAAGATTACAGAAATTGAAGGTATTACTTTCAGAAGCCTCTGATATGCCATATATCATAATAAGGAGGTAATTTGGAATGCACCTGTGTTTTAATGTGTAGTACACCTTTATTTACATGCCTACAGTCAGGGTCAAAAATAAGAAATGCTCAAAAGCACTAAATATTCTCGGTCCTAAAAACTGAGTGTCCATGTGAGGAGGGGAGCTAGGAAGAGGCATGTGCACACTCCAAAAGAGCCGCGGGGCTCCAGGTCCGTGACAACAGCTGTCAAATGGCTTTTGATATTCAAATAATTGCTTCAGTAATTTATTAAGCAGAAATGATAGAATGTCAAATAGGGCAGCTTCTTCTGTGATGTTTTTCTTACATATGTTTGTAAATCATTTGCATGTTTCATACTATACAGACTATACAGATGATAAAATGATGAAAATAGTTGTAGCCTTAAACGAGAACGAGGACAATATCATCCAACAACTCTTCCTGCTGTCCTGCAAGTCACAGCTTTATGGTTGTTGAAGAACTCACATGACATTAGGAAGTGTTTGCTGGAAGGCAACAATGAATCACAGTGGGAGAAAATTGTTGTGTGATCAGACAGAAAAGTTTTTGGTTCTCATAAACTATTTATATATTAAACTTAACAGACTGGTGACATATGTGAGGAAAATAAGAATACACAGTTGGAGAAACCCCCACAGTGAGGTCATCCGGTGGCTCTGTTTGTCAATGTGGGGCATTTTCCCAGCAGGGTTTGGATCCACCTTTAACCTTACGCGGAAGTGTTACTGCAGATCAAAACAAAAATCCAAAAGAATCCATTAGGAAAA
>CAAKHC010004170.1:0-13679 GCA_901007825.1 Macroramphosus scolopax | reverse complement strand
CATCCGGTGGCTCTGTTTGTCAATGTGGGGCATTTTCCCAGCAGGGTTTGGATCCACCTTTAACCTTACGCGGAAGTGTTACTGCAGATCAAAACAAAAATCCAAAAGAATCCATTAGGAAAACCTGTTATTGTCAGAGAGAAAGTGACACCTTCATTACTAATTATTGAGCAAGACAACAAGCCTCAATATAAAAAACCAACCAACACAGGAACGGTTTCAAACAACTTCAGTGCCTGGAACCAGACCTCAGTCTGTAGGTTTCTTTACTAAGCTCGAACTTCAAGGCCCATGTCGGGACGTCACAAGAACCGATACCTGTGTAAGTCCACACCAAAGATTCTGATAACGTGGTGGTACCGGTTCTAACATTCTGCTGAAAGTACCAAAGGTGCCACAGATGCCGTGAAACAGGGCGCCAAATATACCGGGACGGATGCAGATTTACAATCCGCCAAATAGTTTACATAAAAGATATATATCATATATCTCTTCATCCAAACCTGTCAGTCCACTCATCACTCCTCACACTTGAACTTTCCTGGCTGCCCCCCCCGAAGCAAAAGACACTAGAGCTCCTGCGTTTTAATGGAAATGATGGCAGGACAAAATATTTAATGGAAACACTGGTCATATATGGAGAAACTGTGCTGTATCAGGTTGTTATTAGATGTGCTAGTTTATTTATTAAGGTTCTGCTCTATTTAAGTACGGAGCAGTAAAGTGATCAGTTATACCTGTGTTCACTCACATTTCATTTCAAAATGGCTGCTGTTAAAAAGGTCTGTCAGCCAACCTGAAGTGGAAGGTTTCTCCAGAGCTGTGGAGCTAGTGATTCCAATAACTCCGTCCTCCTTCATTTCTAATCTGGACTTTGGATCAACTGACCCACCTGGGGGGCCACTTTGGACAGTACAGGGTTAAAAGTTCAGCTATGTATTCCAGCATCAGACCATGCAAAGTCTTGTATGTGATTCAAAGTACTGTTGGTGTGTTAGTTCTCCCAACACCTACAGAAGTGACAAAGCCTCACTGTTTTTGACACACTATTGAGCAGAGCGGTAAGCACCTTCTGTTTGGATGCCAGCAGTTTAATATTGACATTGGGTCAGCAGGAGGCCAAAGAGAAGAAGACTTTTTTTTTTTTTGCAGAGTATAAACACCTGGGAGAACAGCAGACATCACCTGCTCCAGCAGTGAGGAACCCCTGTGGAAGCATGAATATTTTATTCTTATAGACTAGATAGTGGGATAAGAATCAGAGTAGAGGCCCATATCTGAGCAAACTATTTCAAAAACACACATTTGATGCTTTGTTGGGTAGAATTCAGGTCATCAGCAGACTAGGTCAGTATTTGTCCTTTATTTAAAAGCTTCAAGGCTTCAAAAGTCCCTGAACCTGCTTCAACTCTGTTTCCTCCTATTTGTGAGACATCTTCCCATACATACGTCATTGACTCTGAAATCGTGAATTATGTCACTTGTAGTGTTTGCTCATATCCACTTTTACCGTCTTCACATTTAGATCCAAGCTAGCATGTGGTTTCCATCAGACAGGGAAGGTGTGTTTCTTCGTCTCAGTGTCTACTGTCCCTGCAGGTGTCCTGGCTGGTCATGATAACCGGGTCAGCTGCTTGGGTGTGACCGACGATGGAATGGCAGTGGCAACAGGGTCCTGGGACAGCTTCCTCAAGATCTGGAACTAGAGTCTGAAGGTAATTGATGGACAGAGGTGTGACAATGTGGTAACTTCATCAGCTAAATTCAGCCTCATCTAGAGAGTTTGTATTTACTGCCACCTGGGGGTTGGAACAGGGGGTGCAATATGTTTTAAAAACAATGTTTTATGTACTGTATATGCTGATCAGTTCCATTTCTTAGCTCTGTAGATATCTGGCCAGATCTCCCCCTGACAGTGAGCGGTGTTGCTGAATAAGATACCAATGTTTTCTTTTGTTTTGTCTGCAGGTGGCATCTGGACTCCAAAGTTGAGTGGAAGACCATTCCAACATCACAATGTTCAATTGTATTGCATATCCAATCTTTTCAAAACACCATGATACTGACTCAAAACCCCCCAAAAAACTATCAAGGGCAAAAATTCTCTCTCTCTCTCTCCTTCTCATTAAAAGAGCACAATAATGTCTGTCACTCACTCAGCTACAATAAAAAAAATGAAAAAAAATCTTGAGGTATTTAGTGGTTGCAAAACAGAGCGGAGGGAAAAATGTGCATTCCTTCCCTGACCTCGGTCTGGTATTTCAGTGAGAATACAAATACCCCACCGCTGTTGCTGTCACCATCGAGCAAACATGTCCTGCAACCCCATTACACACATGTCTGAGTGAAGGTTATTACATGACAGTGATCTAACTCTTAATAGCTTTTTGCCCCCCTGTTTATTTTGTTTTTTTTGTTTTTCTTTTCATTACTTTGTTGAAGAGAAGTAGATCAGTGAACTGTCAGTTAATGTTTAAAATGAGGATCAAAGCTTTGTTTTATTTCCTAGTCTTTACATATTTTAAAGAATGTTTTAAGTTGAAACTAAAATAAAACCTCCAGATCATGTCGTTTTAGATTCAGCTTCATCCCATTTGAGAACAAAACGAGAGAATTCAGCTTCAACAGGGAGTCCTCAAGCCACTTCTGGCCCTTCTGTATATTTAGTCCCATGATACCTTTTATTGTTTCTTTTTTTCCAGTGTAGTCCACAAATCTTTGTTTGCACAAAAATTAAACTTTGCATATATAGAGTAATGTCTAAAGAAAAAAGTTAACTAACCAAGCACATGCTGTTTATGATAATGAATGCTCGTTTTTAAAACGGAAAACAATAAAAAAAAACAAATCATTTTAACCATTCTTACACCTTCTTGTCTGGCAGCAGTCTAGACTAATTAAATGAAGATTAACCCATCGGATCATAATCCACCCTGCCCCCCTTTTTATATCTTTTTTTTGTCCTTTAGTTTTGTTGTCCGAGGTTTCTGTTGCCCATGGTTGGGACTGGTGATGCGACCGGTCGGGTAGGGAGTACCTCCACTTCAGCCCGGTTGCATTCCAGACGTTTCTCTTTTAACAGAGGTGCCCATTCCGTGCTTGGAAATGCAGTTACTACTCTGTGAATGACATGTTGTATAAATCAATGTTTGAAAATAATGATATTGAAACTTTTTAAGTTAAGAACGAAAAAAAAGATTTTGGTTGTCTGCCATGGGTGGGTTATCTCTTAGAATCGCATGCTGTAGAATTGCTTAAAAAGGTGCATATGGAATTAAGTCCTTTGATGTTTTTCTTTAAGAAAATAACCTGTTGAATATATCAATACAATGGTATTTATATTTTTCTTCTTTTTTTTCCAGTTTTTTTCCTTTTGTTTTTTTTTTTTCTTTTTGGGCTCCTCCGTGCATACATGATTCAACTAAAATGTCAAAGCTATGCATTTGAGAAGCAAACCCTTCAACATAAACGGTTACTCGGTCCATACTTGGGAGGGATTTCACAAATTAAGAAGTTAACGTAAATGTTTAAATTGTACACACATGCATACATACGTTCATCCACCTAAACATACACAATGGGACAAGTAAATTTTCATTCCTTCTGTAGCAAACAAAATTCCACTTACAAAGAAAAACATTTTATAACAGGTTTTTTTCTGTCCTTTAATAAAAAATGGAAAAAAAAATCTTGCAGCATCTGAATGGCAGAATTTTCTGTTGTTCCCTTCTCCTTGTAAACAGAGACGCTCTTTCTTTAGCAGTAGTGACATTTTTTCCATTCTGTTTTTTCTCTGCGAAATTCTGTACAAAAAAGTGCTGTAATTGTGCGTTAGGCCTGGAGTTGGCAAAAAATAAAATGAAATAAAAATTACTTAAATTCCCTTTCCTTTTCTCTCTTTCTCCATCAAATAACTGTAGAGCTCTGCACCCCCACTGTTCCCCTTTTCACCTTTTGTATTTAATTTTAAAGTCAGTCAGTGTACAACCGAAAGCTGGATGCAAGATAGAAACTATATTAAAATGTACTGTTATTTAAGATGTAATAAAAAGCAGTTTGAGATGACCTACTGTGTTGAGTGTGATTCACTTAGAGCGGTTCCCACTGAAGCTAGAATGTTGCAGACTGTTTGGTTCCCTTGTAATTATGTTCAAGTCAAATAAACAATTTCTTATCCACTGTTGAATCAGCCTGGCTCCTCTTTCCAGTCATTGAAACTATAACTGCACTGTGTGACTGTGTCAAGTGACACCTTTTAAGTCCTGTCTGTATTTGTAGTTATTGTGAGGGCTCAAGTTTACTCCCATATCTACCTAACTGAATGAAATAATCTTGAGGATAGACGCTTCTCGTTGCTGCCAGTTATTAGACGCTTTGCTAAAACGCTTCCCAGTCAGCAGTGGTAATCATCCTTTTTCCATCTTCCTGTCCTGGTTCAACCCCAGACTGATGCTGCCACCTACTGGATTTAAGTATGAAATACAGCAAGGCAGTTTCTATATCTTAACAATTTGAGATTGTCATACAGCAGCACCACATTCATTATGTCAGGAAATGAAAATACCACGTGTTTTAACTGCAAATTCAGTCAGTGGGCAGTGTTTTGGTTTTTTTTCAATCCTTTTTTAATTTATCCTCATCAACCTATTCATATTTCACATTGTTTATAACAGAGCTTTCTCAAGTAAGAGGGGCCTCCCGAAAGGGGCTCCAAATAGTTTCAGGCGAGGCTAAGTGAATGCAAGAGAAATAATATTACTATTATTAATATTAGCTATCCAAAGGACATGTAAAATAGCCTAAATGCAAATGATTTGGTTAAAGATTTATGTCAGAGGTATAGTAATTTTGATTATCTTTAATGTTATTTGCTTTGTCCCAGAGTTAGTTACTGATAAGTACTTTTGAACAAACCTGTTGTATGTATTTGGTGTTGTCTGATCTTCAGATCTTCTAATATATCAACAATAGATAGATTATAAATAAGCTAAACAATTAACATGTTATTGAATATTTATATTATGTATTTCATTATTTTCTTATTAGTTTATTATTAATTTCTAGTATAACTTTTATCTGGCTTGGAAATTCATTCTTCATTCATTCATGTATTATGCTCAAAGGGATGAACACCAGTCTGCCAGACTCAGGGTTTTTTTTTCACAGTTGGAACCCAGAGCAACCTATTCTGGCTATTACTATTACAGTATATTATTTATGGGTTACCGAAAATTACATAAGCATAAATATATAACTGCTGGAATAAATGAAAACGAATGCATTTTGGAAATAAAACTGTCTTTTTCTGTATTCATACATTTATTTATTTATGCTTTATTTGTCCCTCTATGCCATGACCCCTGTGGCGTTTGAGAAGTGGTTCATAATGACGTCGACGAGGGACAGCCTGTGATTGGTCGGTCACTATCAGGAAGCGATGAGGTGACTGTTGACAGTTCCCTTGTAGAATAAGAGGGTGTAACGCTGTTATCAATGGAAATAATGCCGAGGCTCTGATCTTACGGCCGGTTGCTGTGTCCCAACGTGTTGTGGTCCAGAGTATCGTTGTTGTTAAAAGGTAATGGTCACACAAATGAATGATATTACGCTTTTTGCTGAATGAGCTTAACTACCAGCTTAGCTTGCAAACTAGCTTAACACTAGCTTAGTTAGCTTACTTTGCATACCGGCTGCATCCGTCACCCTTCACCCGCGTATAAGCCATGTCGGGCAGAGTTCGTTGTTTCAAACATTTATCAATAATTACTCTTCAGGATTACTCATAATTTACAATACTAGCATGGAGAGACGAAGCTGTTAAAGCCCCACTGATGGAGTGATTGCTGTTTATCCAGCTGTCTTGACTCACATGATGTGAAGTCACATATTCGAACTCTTTCTGTATGTCATGTGACATTATTAACGCCGCTAATGTGATGAGGCTTTACACTAGAGTTGAACTAATCGACATGTTGACAGCTCTTTATCTCTAAACCGTAAGCGTTTGAATGGCTATGTTGGTTGTTTTCATTGTCATTGTAACAGCTTTGTAATTTGGTGAACGGTGAAACTGAAATAACGTGTAAAGGGATGCTAAAATTTGAAAATTGACAGAAATGTGTGCAACCTGATGGATCGTGTGTGTGTGCCTTTTAGATAAACTGTGTCTAATGTTCATAAGGTGTTTTTGTGTAAAGCAACCCTCCATGTAGACTAGATTGCATCAGGGATGTTTGTACTTCTAAGAGCATTGACAAGTATTCGTTATCAAGCGGTAGTAAAGTCCAGACTCCTGATGTTTGTTGTGCCTGGTTAGTTTACTTGCAGCCTGGCTGTTTGAGATGGACGGTGGAGAGGAGGTGCGAGTGGAAGCTGCATCATATTGCTGCCCCACCTGTGATGGAGGGGAGGTTTCCAGTCGCAGCCTGGCTAGACGTAACAGGAAGACCCGCAGCCTGAGCACCTCCTCGGCCGGCAGCTCTTCTGAGTACAGGTAGGTGTCTGACCACATTCCACATTTAAACCTGATTTGTTAATGCAATGCAAAACACAACTGCTGCTATGTTTGGAGCAAAGATTAGTATTATACACAAATGTTGCTCTTTCATCGACCTTGCAGTAAACCAGCTAGTTAAAATCATACCTGTCTAAAGGAATGCTTTGTGGTATTTTGTTTTTTGTCACAGTCTTGTGACATGATATGTGTTGCACCACCCAAGACATTTCTGAGATGTGCATGCAGTTACAACCCCTTCGCAGAAATGTCTTCTCACAGAACCGTTTAAACCAACGGATGTGTGTTCAGTGTCGTCTGATGCAATTGCTTTGTTTGAATGTTTTAGCAACATTAAGGGGGTTTCTCCCTTGGAGAAGTGACAATGAAAGAGCATGACTTCCAATGACCTGACAGCCTCCATCCAAACTGTTCTTCTACTGAAAATACACTCCCACTGGGTTTTCTGAATTTGGCAATGACATTTCTCCTTTGTGCCACTCACTACAGAGCGCTGTGATGAATCATCATGAGATCACAATCAAGTGTTAAGAAATGTGTCACTTTTTGCGGCTGTAATGATTATTTTCTTTTATCAATGAATCAATCGATTATTTTGATTAGTCGAATAATCTGGTCAACTAAATAAAAAACTGAATGTCTACCATGAATCTTTCAATATTTTACATTTTATAATAAATACTTATTCTTGGGGTTTCTTGAATATTTAACACATTTAACAAAAGTGAAAAATAATAATTAGTCTTAGAATAGAAACAATTGCAATATACACACACACAACCTTCCCTTTCCTCAGCTGTGTGTATCCTGTTCATGATCAAATTGAAAATCTTGAAATGCCAGTAAAGGACTTTGAGTTGTTTTATCTTGGATCTTTTGCATAGTTACTGTATAAAATGTGCTTATAGAGGATAAGCACAAGACAGGCAGATTCCCTTCCATAAACAATAATGTATACTTTTGTCATCCTCTCTTTCAGGAGGAATCAGTCGTTACATGGACCAACCCCTGTGACTAAATTTGGTCCAAAGGCATGCATGCTCCAGAATCCACACGCAGTAATGTAAGTCAACAGTAATCAAAGCTCTTTAGAATGTTGCTTCATTCGGCCATTCACAGTCACGTTCACACACTGTTGGCACACACGCTGTGGCTGCGATGTGAGGTGCCAAGCTGCTAACACACATTCAAGTTTGACAAACCTGTAACAAACTTGGTTTCGTCATTGTCCTCATTTTATATGCAGTTGTAAACACACTTTCTGAGTCTGTTGTTACCAGTTCACATCTAGTTTTTTGAAGGTTTCATTCATATCATTATTATGATCTATGACTCATTTCAAAAACTAATATCCACAGAGCTTTTGCTCTGTGGATATTAGTTTTTGAAAGCTGTGCAGTCAGCGATTTGTTTTGCCAGTTAGTGTGCTGAGTTTGACTGTAAGCACCCGGCTTCACACCGGTACCAACCCCAAGTGTGCAGTGACAAAAGGAGGAAATGGACCAGGGTGAACATTGGTACATCTTTTTGCTTGTTGGAGTAAGGTGAGGACATTTTTAGGGCTGAAAAAGCACGCCATGTTAGCCACTTCCCTACTCGACTGGTACGCTAAAACTCCCACACCTGCAGCACGCAGAACCGCAACCGTAATGCAGAACTGTTCCCCTTTCATCTTTTTTGCTATCTACTGTGTCTTCACTCAATTAAAGTCTGATTTGGCTATTTAAGGAAAGTCTGATATAAGTTAAAGGATAACTCCGGTGCTTTTCAACCTGGGCCTATTTAAAGTCTGCTTGTTTCAGACAGAGGATGAACTGATGCGCTACGTAACGAGCAGGATTGATAGATGGGGATTTTCTCAACTGTGAATCACACAAAGCTTCTCTAAAATAAGACTTATGAGTCAAGACTTTCCTCGGGCTTAGTGTCTCTTTACTGATGCAACAGGTGAAATCTATATTCACTGTTTCTCCTAAAATGGTTGTTTATGAGAAGTTTTGAACCTAGTGAACGCAGTCTTCCTCTTCCATGTTGTAATATTCTTCCTCTTAGGTAACTTCACAGGAGTAATAATAGAATTAGGCCCTGTATGACAATGGCACATTCATACTTGTTCCTTATCTGCTTGGTTTGTTGCAGGTTGTGATTTGAAACAAGGAAATAGTTTATTTAATTTACTGATGCAGAAACCGAACCCTCCACATCGTGTCCATTCTTCTATTGACATAACCATCAATTGAAAAACATTTTAGCTTTGATAGCTTTACAAATCATGTTAATGCTGGAAAAGTAACTTAATCATTTAACACAAGAGTTACAAAGTACTTTGTATTAGTTAGTAGATTAATTCATTTAATAACAGAAATAATCCTTTCTGCCAAAACATCAACTACTTCCAATACAATGTCCCTACAAACAGTCGCTGCACAAAACTCTGTTGATACTGTGAGAAAGGTATTGTGGTTTATTTGATACATCTAAGCCTGTAAATGTGATGCTATGTGCCTACTGCCCAGGACCATAACACATCTTGTTTCATGATAAAATGCAATACAGTATTTATCAAAACAGAATTAGAGCTCTTTCTGTCTCTTCCATTGTTGCAGTGTCATCACATATGATTGCAGCAGTTCCTGTTGATGTGTCCTCCTGCTGCTGCTGTAGACACACCTTCCTAATGAATCAGATCTATTAAAGACCCAGTGTGTGCAGTCAGAAGCTTGTCTGCTTGTTGACCCTTTGACCCCCTCAGTCATATAAGTGTCTGCTGGCACTAATTGTTTGCAGCAGAATTAAGTGAAGGATTAGCGTCTTTGAGTTTAAAGCTGCTGGACAGGTTAAAAGTAGCAAACTCTTCATGCTAAAATCAGGGTTTGGCTGCAGTACAATTTGCTCGGCCTATTTCCTCTGTGACACACCGCTCCTTCAAGAAAGATAGAAATAAAGAAGTTGCTGTTTAGACCCTCTCATCTAGAAACTGACCACTTCTTTCTCCCTGGGAGGGTGTGGCTGTGATACCGTCGGGAGACGGCCACACAGCCGGCTTGTTTTTCTTTTCCTTTCTAATTCGAGTGGAGCATTTGTTTCTAAACCCATCAGGCTGGTCCCCCACACCCTATCCACACCCTGAAACAAGTCACAATGATGAGCCTGCTCTATGTTTCACCTCACACAGACTTACATTGATAAATTCTGTCCAGTTGTTACTGTCGTTCTGATTTTCACCAGAACAAATTGCAGGTTTTATGTTCAAACAGAAGATGGCAGCTTTTAACAGTTTTTTTTTTTCCCAAAGCAAACAAGAAATGTCACTTTACTATAAATACACAAATCATATAGTACAATGATTTGATTCAGTATTACACTACACAGGACAAGTGTCTGCACATTTTATACATATACCAGAATACCACCAGCTATTTGTTCCATCCTCACACATTTCCATTAGCAGGTTGAGTTATATTAATGACTGCAGTGGGACAGTAGGAAGCAACATGTCTTCCTGTTGTGTTCCAGTAATTACATAATTACAGTATTATTTACCATGTGAGCCTGTTAGTACAATTACACCCTGGACTCGTCCAGCAGGTCGCCAGGCCTGCTTGTCTCCTCCTGAACATTGGTCTCAACCTGCGGGATGGTCCCTTTGTGTTGCTCAACATTAACATGCTTTATCAGTTTACTCATTCATTCCTGTAATAGGTGACGCTTCGGTATATATATAAAGCTTTTGTGCCTTTTCTTTCTTCTAATACAATCATCAACTTCCATAAGAGTTTTCTCTCTCCTTGCGACTCTCCCCTGACAAACAGTTGAACTAGTGTCCGTGACTGTTCAAGCCTTCCTATGAAATTACACCTATTGAATCCATCCCGATGGAATCTTATGACATGTTTAACTCATTTAAATGAATTCAAACGTAAAGGTGCACCAGTATTTTTCTTCTTCTTTACTTCGGTTAGATTTTATTTTAGTCAATCCTTTTTTTTTAAAGTTTGTCTCACCTGTATTTCTGGCGCTCATATTCCTCCAGTCAAGTCAGACCTTAATGTAAATATCGGTCTTCAGTAGTATCAGTATGTTTTCAGTGTGCATTTACAGACATGCTGTTGTACATTTGGCTATAAAACAATTCATTTCAAATAGTAGGTTTTTGTGATTCATAAAAAATGAAACCAAGATAATTGATTAAGGAACCTTTTCCAACTTTAATATTTCTTCCTAAAGAAACTCTTCCTGCTTTGTCATGTTGTTGAACTTTAAGGTGAAATTCAGCCTGATGTTTTGCTCTGAACTGTTATTTCTGATCTCCCACTCCGTGACTCAAACCATCCATGCCTCATCATTAGTTTGCTGTTGCTATGGTGACTGGCTGTTTTTACGCCAAACAGACCTTTGGGAATTAAGGCCGAAAGTTCAACCTTGGTCTCATCAGATTATATTTATTTTTTAACATTTTGCATGAGATTATTGGGGGACTGGAGGCATGTTTTTGTTTGATAGTTGTTTCGTGACAGACGGCGTCCTGCCGACCTATATGATGATGTACTGTTGTCACGTTGAGAGGGGAATGGAGATAAGATATTACTGTATTCCTCTTGGCAGTCTTCTCTCTTTTTGATAACTGTTGTTCCACATGTCCTCGTTGTTGATGCGACGCCTCGGAGCGGCTCATCGATGCTGCTCAGGCTTTAGTAAGAAGAGCTGGAACCGTCTGGGATCTTCGTGGTCTCCGAACAGATCGCAGTTCCACGATATGCAGTATTACACAATTATTAGCAGTATTATCAGTCACCACAGTCACACTGAAAGAATGAAAAAAGGACGAAAACCAGAGTTTAGAGGGTTAAATACTTAATTATAATTTCACATTATTAAGTTCTGACGGAGGTTCATTGGTGTCGGTTGAATTGTTGGCAGGTGTGGATTAACTCGTTTTAGAATGTGCTCAGTTGATTTGAGGGTAGACAATTCTGAGAGGGTGTGCACGATGAAAGGTGAAACCAGGTCACAAGACTTGTCTTTTATCCTCAAGTTTAATTTGTTTTTTCGACTTGAATTTTTCACACGATTTCATGTTGGTCATAGAAAAGCCAGCAATGGTTACTGGATGTTGTAACTTGTTGTATCCTTTGCATATGGAATCTAATTTAGTTTTGTTCATTTCTATTTTATTACACTGTTTCATGTCCCAGCAGTACCTGTTGCTAAATACTGCACGGCACCATAAATTACTTCCAGGAAAAGCAGCGTCAATGTTGTGTGTGAGTTAACCAAACCTGTTGAGAAAGGAAAGCCCTTCCCTGAAGTGGGCGGGCTCCTCACAGCAGAGTGGGCGGGGACATGAAGTCAACCATAAGATGAGTGAGAGCTTTAATTCTACAGCAGAATGCACCAGGAAGGGTTAGAGTTAAAAGCTCTCTGGGACAGACGTAGCAGCAGTGATCCCACTGGAGGGGTTGTTAACTGATCACGGGGCCCGACCACAGTGCATGGAGAGGCTCTCGGCGTCACTCTGCCTCTCAGACAGCCGGCGGCTGACGCACAGCTTGACCACAAGAAGTGAACTGACTCAGCCGCTCTACCATGTGTCGTACTCAAGGATGTCGTCAGGGGTAGTTGTTTGCCGGCGTGGGCCACCTGGACAGAGTCCCGTTCTCCAGCTGAGTTAACCCGAAGCAGCATCCTTGTTACATGTGTACACCCATGAAGTTCAACCAGTGCGTGCTGCAGGACATTCCTGGGAACCACAACCAGAACAAAGTTTGGAAATGGTGAGAGATGTTTCTAGCATTTTGCCCTGTCTGTTTCTCAACATGTTTGCAGGGTGAAATATTAACTGGCGCCAGTGGACAGTAGATGGATTATTGCCCACCAGATGGTCCGACCCTCACTGCAGTGAGCTTATAGTAATATTAAACTGATGTCACAACAGAGCGTTGCTTCAAACGGCCACACAGAGTGGAAATGTCATTCGAGGTAACATTTGCATGCTCATTTGAGCGTTCACAGTTTGACGTGTAGTTTGGAGGCTGATGTGATATCAAGGTTTAGGAAGTAGCTGTGCTTGCATGTTATCACAGGCCGGCTGTCGTAATGACCCTGCGGTTGGGACAGCGCGGTCCCGCTGAATGAAAGTGGAAGGTCTGTGTGTGGATGCTTTGAGGTTGTCGGATTGAAACACAGCTCATGAATAGATCACAGCTCATCTACACTTCAAACGCTAATGAGCTCCTGCTTTGTATCCTCTGTTTGTATTTGGAACCCGGCCTGCACGGTGTCACCTTTGGATGTGTGCTTGTTTGATGAATTTCAATACAGTTGAATCAGGTTGCTTTGTTACAATAGATCTTCCGCATACGGTGCAAGCTGATACTTAAAGGGAAACTTTGCTGTTTTGGATCATTACAATGTGGACGAGTCTATGCAAATGCAGCATGTTTAACTGCCTTCCCTGGAACTCCCGCTCCAATAGGGCTTTTATTGGCTGTTACTATAACTATAGACGGTACTTCCTCATGCTGAACTGAGAGACTTACCTGTACGTGACAGCTGGAAGGTCTCTTGGCACAACAGTTGCGTGTTGTTCCTGAGCAGCCTGCTGGTGGCCTCTGAAGGCAACAAGCCCGGTGTAGTTAGGTGTGTTGTAGAGAATACCACACACTGCACAGATGCCTTTCTACTGCAGCTACGGCCAAGTCTTATGAAACACTTCTTTAATTACCTTAAAAGTAGCCCGTGGTGCGTTTCTGTTTGATTGCATTACTCACGAAACAGGAAGAGAATATGTTCTAATGGTATTTGCACAGAATTGCTTCACTCTGATGATATCTGATTGTTGGGTCTGGATAGGTTTTTGTGTGTGTGTGTGCGACTGTGTATTTGACACACTTTTCACTTCAGTACATTCAACTACATTCAATTCTGCTCATTTTGTTCCTGATTTCTCCTCATTCATTAGGACTTTACATAGCATGAATGTCAATTTCACATGAGCCGCCGGGGTGACGTGTTTGTGTTCAACACCACACACAGCAGCACAGTCGTATGTCAGAACTCGCTGACTCACCGGGATGACCGGCCTGAACCTTTCACACATGGTAACTGAGACTTTGAAGTGTGAATGTTGGTTGTCTCAACACGAAATAGAGACAAATGGTCCTTT
>CAAKHC010004169.1:0-14739 GCA_901007825.1 Macroramphosus scolopax | reverse complement strand
TCGCTCAAGCAGCAGATCTACTTCGCATTACTTGGCACACGCACATTTGGGCTGAGCAAGAGAGAGAGAGAGAGAGAGAGAGAGAGAGAGAGAGAGAGAGAGAGAGAGAGAGAGAGAGAGAGAGAGAGAGAGAGAGAGAGAGAGAGGGACAGCCCAGCTGCAGAACAAAAGCATCTTTGTGAGTGATTGGAACCACATTTTCAACCTCCTCTCCGTCTCTCTCTCTCTCCTCTCTCCCCTCAGACCGTTCAAAAACCACCGAAACAATCCACGTCAAAAGTTTAGAATAATACCATGAGACGGTCTTGCAGAAACTCTCTGCGTGCATGCGGCTACACTTCTCAGTGAACACACAAACACACACTTCCTCTGACTCTGTCTGGACTGTCTCCCTCTTTCAATCTCTACATTTCCTCCGTTGACCCCTCCCAGCTGACTGTCTGCTGATTACGTGCTAGGCCGGGTCTGGATGTGCCATCTCATGCCGTCTGCTAATGAAGTCCTGGAGCCGGAGAGCAGCTCTCACCTCAGTCCTCCTCCTGGCCAGATCGCGATGGGACGCAACTTGCTCTTTTCAGTGGAGTGGAAAGCCTCCACAGCCTCAGAGGCCTGAGCCACACATAGAGCAGGTCTACGGTAGAATTGTTTTAACTATACTTAAGCATGGCATTGACTGCCTTTGCGAGGACAGCTGACCCCGGGTATAGTACGTAGGATCGCTTCTCTTTATGCACTTTAATGCAACTTCTCAGCTGTAGTTACTGTTGAAGGTTTAGTAAGAGGGACGGCTGCTCTCTGATACAGTATCTGCAATCATCTGAGGTGACACCATAAGATTTATGAGATTATAAGATTCATAATGTAATGTTGGCCCTTCCTTTGCAACATCCTTGTCTCATCATTTAATCCCATAGAATAAATGCTGAGATGATGTTGATACTTACACTTACAGCCACAATGCATCATGAGACACTGTTCATCATGAGGTTAGCTGGAAGGGAAACATGTATGTGTGTGCATCAACAGCAGCTCCTGATTCATGAATGGAATTTGATTTAATAGCACTGTTGGAAGTTAGGAATGTGGAATGATGCTGCCATTAAAACCATCCAGTGCTCGTCAATAACCATCTTCAGACTAATTGTTTAAATCAAAAGCAGTAGAAAGCTATCACAGTTCACAGCCTGTGGGTGTTCTGAGTTGTGAACTTAGGTGTGACTCATGAGCGGAAGTAAGAGGATATAAAGTATAAGCTTTGCAGGAAGCTGATGACAAGAAAATTTCTCCACTCTCATTGTTCACTGCTGGAATAGTTCGGGGGAGGGAAGGAATCCTGTGCAAACATTCAAGACTTTAATAAAGGTTCAGTGTAATGTCAACAATCTTCAGGGTCTTTTGAAGCTTGTATTTGGTATATTTATGTGAGCAGTCGGGCTTTTTATTACAATATAATTGCACCGTGTCCTTTTTAGCTGTTGAGTCGATAGCAGGTGAGAGACGAGAATTTCCTCATTAACACATTTTAACACATTGTGATCCTGTGAATTTGCCGAGATGAACCTTGAATTTAAATTTGATACAGATTGCAAGTGCTTTGTCCCACCTTGTAAGAAATCCCCCGGCAATAATGACAAATGTGAAATGTGTTGATGAGACTTGAAAAGCTGCTTGTCAGTGTTCCACTTTGTCTCAGCGGTAAATTTAGTTAAAATTGCCCATTAACGGCATTTATGTTGGCGCTGATTGTCTCTCAATGTCTTTGAACCTGTATCAGAATTACTTTATAAAAACATAATATAATATAATAAAAAATCAAACCATTGAGTGAAAGCTAAACTGTAAGAGTCTCTCTGTCCTGAGTAAGATACAGTGTGGATCCCCTCCAGAAACCAACCAGACCTACTGCAACCATCGCCCACACGGACTCGGACCCTCGTGCCCAGACAGATTCTGAACCCCCCACACAGCAGCAATCCTACAAATGCTTCAGCTGTCAGAGCTGCCGTGGTTTCAGATGAGTGATGGTACACACAGAGTGAATAGGAGGCTTTCCAATTGTTAGTAAAATGAAAGCCTGACTCCAAACCCTCAGAAGATTTGCTGCTGTGAGTGACCTCAGCCGTGTCTTCAGACATCAATCAAAGACAACTTGCTCATCAAGCTGCAACAATGTGTGAGAAGACGTGGCCTGTCGGTCATGTGCAGTCTTCCTCTGGATCACGTGTGACCAAAAAACACAACCCGATCTAATAATTTGATCACGTAAGGTGTCTTGTGTGAACCTTTGCTAAATGAAATAAACATCTGCAGCATATAAACCCTGCTGTTTGGCATATTAATAACTTTAAACCTATTCTCAATATTACCATAAGACTTGCCTCAAGGATACTTGTGTTGGATTGCTGTCAATAAAAACCTGTTATTTCCAAGTAAAATAAAGAAAACTTTTCCATTTGATATTTGGACTATCCTGTATTTATGTAGTCTTCTTATCTATTCCAAAATAGTCGTCGTTACTAGGTTACCCGCAAAAACACCAGCATCAGGTCCTTTGATGGTCCCGTCTGCTCGCATCACCAACAGTCATTTCATGGAAAACTGAGAGCGTCAGTGAGCCCAAAAGACTGAAAGAGGGTTTTGATTTAACAAGCGCATTGTGCAAAGCGACGTACAATAGTACGTGTGTCGACAATAGAGAACCAACTGTGCATCACAGCCTTCGTCAGCGAAGACTTTCGTGTTTGTAGCACAAAAAGTTGGTTTGACAGCCACTAAACATTTTGCAGAGACAGAGGTCCCCTTTGTGAAGTCGTCAGCCTCGTTCACATGAAAACATGCACAGTGAGGCAGGGACAGGGTCAATATACTCACTGATATGTTCATATTCTGAGCTTTGTTTCAATCACTTTCTTGCAATATTAGGCTCCGCCTCTTTTTCATCATGTAGTGTGTAAACATGTTTTAATTATTAAAAATTAGAGTCACAATAGCCGGATATATAAATCACCTTTTTTCATTATGAGTAGTTGTTTGATGAATTATTTCCCTGCACACAGCTGTAACAGTTTACTGACTATATTCAAATCCTTCCTGAAACCTGTACATGTTTCATAAATCCACTTAAATACATTGATTCTGTAGTTGAAGAGGTTTATAATATATATAATATAGCAAATTCCCTTTCCATTTTTATTGATTTATTGGCCAAATTGCAAAACTGTCCCTGGCCTGCCCTACAAAGTGTTGTTAAGATTAAAATGTAGACAGCTTCACTAGTGATATGAACACAACACAACCGCAGTGACGTCATTGTGTTGTTACTGGCATTGTTGTCCTCTTCAAAAAGGCTATTATTAATGAGAAGACATATGGTTCCCCTGGCATGGAAGTTAGGCTGGTGCTGGATGTCTGGTTCGGCTTAAGGGGTAATTATATGACAGCGTAGCTCAGCCCAACCAGTTTGTAGCCTGGAGGAAGAACAATCACTGATGACTGTAGTTTCCTGTCCAATAGTTGCAGCTCACAAGTTCAGTGAGGGAGAGGAGAGCAGGGAATGCACTGGCTGGGTGAAGAGAAGTTTGGTAAAGATTTGATTTGCAGTGAAGAAGGTGGGAAAGCTGCAGTCTAGACAAAGAGTATTCAGAGCTGCCTGCAGAGACACACAAGCTTCCCAACATCTGGTCTGCTGGAGGACGGGGCGATCCGCAGAAAGTTTGGGAGGCGGAGAGAAAAAGTGTCTCCGCCAGAGAAAAATGCGTTGAATTTTGGAGTTTCGGGCACCCACATGAACCGAGGAGACACTTCGTGGCCGTGAAAGTGACAAGAGCGGAGGGAAAGAGGAGGGGAAAGGTCTCGGAGGGCGAGAAGTCCACCTGGAGCGGCCAGAGAATGAATTAGCCAAAGCTCGGCTGCACCGAGTCCCAGCCAGAGAGAAGGTAGGTGGATGAACGCGGGTTGATCTGAGGTGTAAAACCGGGCAGCTGAAGGTCGTCTCACCGGAGCTGAGCTCGGTCCGAGGCTGCTTCAAGAAAGCAGGGCGCTTTAAGTCAACACAATATGACATTTAGTAGAACTACACTCAATTTCAAACAAAATGGTCGTTGAAAGTGGATTATAATGTTCTTAAATGTTTGTAAGTAGTCCAGAGTTGGCTCTGTTTTTGTTGTCTCTCTTTTCTCGAACCTTCTCGACATTCTTGTACCTTCTCAAAAGGACCACACAGACGGACACTTCGCGGTTGTTGTTGGCTTGAAGTGCTTTTTGTGTATTTACCTAAATATGAACTCACTTCATTAAACGTTTCGACAATAACTGATAGCCGAGACTTTCGGGGCAGTGAAACCGCGGGGGCGCGCAAACAGCTGTCCAGCTGAGCTTCTTTGGCAGGCTGGGCGCGCGCCAAACACACGTTGGCACGTGACACACGCTCTAAACTTGTCCTGTCTTATTGATCATCATTAAAATATGAGGTACGGACTAATTAAAAGTCATCCCGTTGTACTGCAACATCTTGGTTAGAGGTAAGACTGTCTGATATGTCCATTATTACTCACACTCTCTGACAAATACAATGTAATACCTTATAAAGTATCATGAAATAGCTCCAAACATTGATAAATGTTTTAAATTCTTTATCTGTGTGGACCTACAGAAGGGCGACAAATAAAAGGAGAAGTCTGAATAAATGACAAAGGTAGCTGCTTCCATACAGAGAACAATGAATGACTTGAGTCCTTTGTAGCCTCCAGATCGTAACACAATTGTTCAGCTATGGGAGATAGTATAGAAATCTCTGTCCTCCACCTTCACCTAAACAGCAAACGAATGGTCCAGGGGAGTTCAGAATACGTTCTGTTGGCTCCTGGCAGCTCAGCAACACACTTTATTATACCTTTGCTTTAATTTGCTTTTTCAATTTATCTGTGTCAGCATGACATCTACTTTGCCATCGTGGGAAGCCTTGCGATCTCTTAATTAGAATTACCGGCATTACATAAAATGATAGGAATGTGAACAATGTTTAGAAACCTTTTGCTTTACTTTATTTCTCCTCCGACTTCTCCTGTTTCACTGAATGTAGGTTTTCTTTGTCTTCATCGTTTATTGTATCTGTTATAAGCCCATGTTTTATCTCTATATGACTCTTCAGTCTTGATTTCCCCTATAAAAGCACCTTAGACCTTTTTAAAAAGGGAAATAAAAGTTACTAATTACTGTCATTACATGAGCAACATAAGTTTAAAGAAGAAATGATATATCTTAGGAGTCATTTCCATCTCGGCGCTGTTTTACGTAAGCAGCTGGTCGATCTGCCCCTTCCTTCTGTAATTTTAGAATAGCTGAAAGGGATTCATGCTGGTTCAAGTCGTGGCTGACTACACCTCTGACTATGATACATCTTTCTCATGACCCATGGATTCATTTTTGTCCATTTCGTCCCTCAGGCTCGCTCCTCGGCCCCTCCACCTCCTCCCATAAGAGCCAGGCCTACGCCCATGGATGAGGAGAGGAGTGTCCCTGTAATATCCCCAGAGCCACCTGATGATGGGGACCCCAGTCCAGCAGCTCCACAACACAGTTCACATGTAAACCCCTCCACAGAGAGGGCAAATATCAGCCTGAACCCAAAGACAGGTCCCAGTAGAGGTAAGAAACAGGTTGCACCAGCAAACCATCCAATGCTTTCTGTCTCTGTATTTCTTTTAGTGGCAGAAGTAAACACTGCAAAAGCTATGTGATGGGTCAGAACATGCCTTGATGAGGCTCCTACGTGTGACTACTAACATCAAGCTCTATTGCTTTGTTGTTTGTGTGTGTGTGTGTCTGTGTATATGTAATTAAATTAATTAGTGGCAGACGGACTAAACTATTGAGCTGGTGGATTCGTGCTGAGACAGAAGACTTATATATGTTCTCTCATGCCTTTCAATCTCATTATGTACGATGTTGGATAGAATGTGGGAAAGAGCTGTTTGCCACGTACTCTCCTTTATTTACGGAGACTCACTTACCCTTAAAGCAAGTGTAGACCAACAAATATAGGTAATTCTTGAGTCACTGTTACGTGTGTAAGCGTAAAGGTCCCATATGTGAACATTCATCGCTTCATCTGTTCCATTTATGTGCGTCTGTTAAGTATTTCTGTAATGTTGAAGTGTGGATTTGATTTTCCTCTGGTTTTCTGAGGGCCCCTTTATGTGCCAGATACTCATGGGCAGATTTGGCTGCAGCTCTGTAGTAACTGCTGACTATTCATAAGCAAACACTCTGATTGGATAATCACAGATCAACTCACAAGCCGGTGTTGGGGATGGGATGGTGTTACTAGTCCTGGCGATGAAATAGGCAAAATGTATTAGACAAAATTCAGAAACTCTGCTTTGCTTTAAGGACAGCAGACTTTATTCTTATCAGTACACATGCAGAGCTGAATTTACAGTTTAAACTGGCTGACCCAGCTCAGGGAGCAGCACACCTCCTCCTGACAGAGGCCACATCGACGCTCCCTCGCTTGCCCACTCACTCAGTCCGTGTTAGCCTTCACCCTGCTACACTGCAGCTAAATTATGCGTGAAAATGTTAAGACCACCCAAAAGGCAAAATCCTTGCTCTACAACACATCTGCTAACAAAAACTTTGTGTCCTTATTTACCGCAGTTACCACACATGTTACCCTTTCTGAACCTCCCGCAGGCAGCTTATCTGTCGCCCTGCTGCTACTGATGAACTCACACAACATATTGTCCTCTTGGAGCGGCGTCACCACTATTACAAACCAAATAAGACACCAGCAAAGTGGAGTTACACTACAGTTACAACACAAAGTAGCTCAGTGGCAAACCGCTTGCACGCCATGTTCTAGCACACACATACACTGTGCTGGTGGCAGCTAACAGTATGCAAAAACAACAGTATTCTAGTCTAGTAACTTATGTTTATACTCACAATTCAATGCTTTAGAGAGGGTCCCAGGTGGTTGGAGAAGATCCTTTGTCCAATATTAATTGGATACTACTTCACCCTTCTTTGGTCCTTGGTTATGAATGCAGGTTGAGGCAAATGTCCGAAAATAAAATCCTTTCACGTGTGTGTATATTTTTGAAGCCTGTGCAGCGGTTTGTTTGGTAACGCACTTTTCATGGCCAGTTTTCAGTGATATGGTTGCACTCTCCTGCTTGGCTCTGTTCTTGGGGAAGCGGGCAGTGAGGGAGCAGGGTTACGCAAATCTTAAGCTATCGGCTCTGCAGTTGCTACTTTGAACTGTTTCAAATTCTTAGCTGCTTTGTGAAGCTGGAGGAGCTTGTCATAGTCGGGGAGCGAGAGGAGAGGTTCTACCTTGCACATCAGAGTCTATAAAAGACACAATTTACAATTAAAGCCCATTTTCAGCGTATGGACCTTTCAAGGGTGGTTTTAGTATACAAGTTCTCGGTTGAGTAGCTGTCCTCATCACATGTGCGGTTTACTGGATGTGAGAGTTGTCCAAAGCTGATCATAAGGGATTGGTATCAGGGCCGATCCAGGCATATTTTATAGGATTTATATTCGCTCAACCAAATCCAATCCATTCTTCACTCTACTGTACTTGTTTTGTCCTCCTCAGGCTGCAGGTGCTCTGCTCTCCTGCATTGTAATTAGTGTGGGAATCTGAAAATTATTTGAGCTTCAGTGAGTGACTCTAAGTTTAGACACTGTAATTGGCTAATGCATGGATTCCCTGCACTGTGACCATAGTTATAAGAGCCATGTACAGACCTCAGGTAGCAGCGTTTCAGCTGGGCTGACCATCACTTTTGCCAGTTAAAATAATAAATGTTGCCGACTGCAGTTCAACCAGCTGCTGCTCATGTGAAGTACAGAGAATTTCATGAGTAAGTTCACGACAGGCCAAAATGTAGCTTGTCTGAATATGATGCAGCCTGTGTTTGTAATCGGGTATCGATATCTTGTGTGGAGAACATCTTACAAGCTGTTACGCCTCTGTACAATTGAGAGTGGACCAAGTGTTTCTGAAGTTCCAAAAGAGACAATTTCACGAGGACATTTCATAAACGTAAAACCTTGCAACGAAGACTTACAGTAGTTGGGTAACGTTGCATGTGAAAAATAAGTTTCCAGATGTAGTCGGTGGAGATTGTTCTTGAAATAGGCAGATATTACATGACTCAGATGTGGACTTCCATTGTAGTGACTCATTTGGCAGAAGGCCCCATGACCGAGATAGCACAGTTGTGTATTGTCTGCATGGCGGGGGTACCAGCTGACTCAGGGACCAGGATCCAATCCAGTGCAGTGGAAAGCTCAAAATACCCAATGGGACTCCTGGGAATTCGGGAATGAACCCATGACCCTTCCCCTTTGTGTGATTAGTCATGGTGAGGGTTGACTGACGGTGGGCCGTGCACACGGGGAAATGGACCTTTATCTTTGTGCTTAAATGACTCATCTTGGATTGCTGGAAATGCTTCATGTTTCTTCAAGCTTCAGTCAGAGTTCTGAGTGCAGATCAGACTGCAGGTCCTGCAGGGTAATTGGGGGTGGGCGTGGTTAACACTTGGGGAAGTGTGCAGAGATGTAAGTGGCTTGTTGCCACGACAGTCTTTGTTGGCCAGTTTTTTTTCTTGTTTTTTCGTTTTGTTTTGTTTTGTTGTTCTTGCTTAAAGGCAAGTCTCAACCCAACCTATCTCGATTACTGTTTTGAATTTGCAGAAACACAGAATCCACACACGCACGTTGCTGCTCTCTGCTACATTGTGGTTTACCATGATTTATTGTAAGTACAGCATCAGCTTTAATCACAAAACCTCAGTGAAGCATTTCTGAGTTATTAAAAAGAAGAATCGTGTCTGAACATGCTCTTGTGGGCTGACTGATAGACTGCGAGTCTGGCTGACTGGCCTAATAAGTGTGTGTGTGTGTGTGTGTGTCTAAGCAGAGGGTAGGTAGGTGAGCTGGGTGGGGAGGAGAGGATTGGTCAGGCTACCACTGAGGGCAACAAGGCCCTGCTTTCAGTGCTCAGCTTCACCCCACCACCCACCCGTCCGTCTGCCTGCAGAGTGCACGGCTTCTGGACAACATGAGAGACACATAAACTACGTGCACTTACACAGATCGAGCTGAGGCCTGAATCAGAAAAAGAATGTTTTGTTAGAAATGGATAACATCTTCCAAGATGACAAAAACAGTCGCTTGCCCCTACGAAAATAAGGCTTTTTCTATTCCTGGTTCGTCTGTGTGTTTTACAGCTCAGGGCAGTTCCTCTCTTTCAACAGCTTGCACAAGACTTATCATTCGAACGTCATTCAGTGCAAAAAAATGAGGATTTTACAGATTTGTTTGGTTTAAAAAACGAAATATAATACAGGGAACTGATCTTGTAAGTCGTTTGAGGTTTGCTGTCAGCATTTTCACAGACGTATCTTTTATAATGGTGTTCTATGTGAAAAACACACTCATAGCCGCAATAGATTACTTTGTTACAGAACCAGGTTTGGCAAGTCGGATGAACTGGAAGAAACTGTGGAACATGATGTCCATCCAGCTCAATGTGTAATGTAAACAGCTTGATCATCACATATAGGGTGGAAACCTAAAGAAATCTAATGCAGCGAATGCTTCGTCAGCTTTTCTCTCCCGTTTGGTTTAACACCATTTTAAAGGCTTGTTGATTGAATTCTGTTGTGCTTTTTTAGGCTCCAGTTAAATAAGATTATGAACATGTAGACGTCAATCACAATGCACAACATGAATGTAGCTTTTCACCATCTCGGCCTCCCTCTGCGGTCCTTTCTGCTGCTGAAGCTCGTTCATTCCAAGGCCACTGAGTCGTGTGTGTTGACAGATCTTCGCCTCGCGCTGTTGAAAGTGTTGATTTCACTCAGCCATGAAGATGCAATGAGGGCGGCTGTTAATATAGGAACCAGCACATGTAACCTCTATTTTTTTAGACACTGAAATCTCTATTGTGTCTTTCCTCCATCATTGTTGCCCACTCCCATAGTGTCACCTGTCTGTTTTAGACCTTACTAATCATGTGATCATGTATCGCTTTGGATCTTAGAAGCCATTTTTCAGTTAAACTTCTAGAGATATATCGTATTGTATCGCATCATTGGTATGAGTAGAAGACCCTGACAGGACTACAAATACAGGTATAATCATAATATTGGTGAACTGTTCCCCGAACTGTTCGCCGTACATTTTGCCTTTGTAGTTTTGTTTATTGATTCCTCCGTCTCTTCCCCGTTCTCACTTCCTCTCTCTCTTCTTAGCCAGTGCTATTTCCCTCCTTGTCTCCTTTTAGTCACTGAGGTTTGTTGAGGCTTTTTTCTTACTTGGTTTCTCACATAGATTGAAAATAAACCCGGAGCAATTTGAGGCATTTTTACGGCATATTTGAACTACAAAAACGAGCACGCTGTTTTTCTTTACCACTTCGCAAACAATCGAGAAAGTGTTGCTGTGGCTGCTCTCTCTCTCTCTCTCTCTCTCTCTCTCTCTCTCTCTCTCTTCACTTCCTTACAGTGCCGTCTCTAAATCCTCATTGACTCCTCTCATAAACTCTTGACAGATTGTGTCAACATGATGCAAAGTCGTCTGTCTCGTTAAGACACTCGAGCCACATTTACTGCCGGTGACAAAGCTAATTCTAACACCACATGTGTGCGCTTGTTGTGTCCCTCAGGTTCATATCTGCAGTTCTTCCTGAGGTGTTAACCTACATAAGGTAGAGCCTGAACAATGGGTATTATATCCCCTTAGAATAATGACAATCAGATCAGATTATATTGATATTCAGGGTTCTTTTTAAAACACAACAAACACTTTATGCTAACAATATGTCAGAGTGACTATGTTTTACAATTAGACAATAAAATTGTGTTATAGTGATAATAAAACGATCAAAACAGCCAATTTTTATGGTTAATGTTATTGCAATTTAATAGTTATAATTAAAATAAATCACATAAAACAAATGTTTTGCCAGTCAAACATTTATTGCCTTAGTATTGTGCTGACGCCAATAAATAATAACAACAACTAGAAATACAGTCTATTATAGGCCGATCCACAACTCAAACCATCACATTTACTACATGTGATGGAAGCCCGACAGAGGCGACAATCAGACCTGCAGCAATTCAAAACATCTTGATGTCGTAGTCGGGGAAAGAAACACAACAGAGTCTTAAAGTGAATGTATGGTGAGCTGCAGTTTTACCGTTGGCTATTTATAAGTATAAGACAGTTCATTATATTTCACACTTATAGTCTCACTTTAACTTTCGTATCGATGAAGTAAGTGTGTGTGTGTGTGTGTGTCTGCCTGCCGATGGTGTCAATGTCAAACCAGCTTGTCGTTCCAGGCTCCAGCTGAATTTTCCCAGGAACCAGAGGAATCACACAGACAAAGTAACACAATTAAATACCCCTTAAGCCTGTTCAACACCAGACAGTTATTGTCTTTAATGAGCTTACACTGCTTCATTCTTTCACCAGCTATAATCTGTGATTTTGGACCTATTCCAGTGCTGCACTCTCACAGCCCCCTGCACAATGAGTGTGTGTGTGTGTGTATGTGTGTGTGGTTCAGCTTTTCCCTGCAGCTTAACAATTGTTTCCTCTTCCCTTTTTGAATGTGCGTGTGTCCTTGCATGGAGATGTGTTTGTTTGTCGAAGGATACAGATAAAATCATGCCGTCTCCGTACTTGTGTGTTTTCTCTTTGAATTATCCTTCATTCTGCTGGCTGGTTTTCTGTGTGGTTTCAATCAGTTCCAGTCATTACCTCCGGGCCAAAGAGATACTACTGCATTGTCTCCACTAACTCACCACTGCTAAACATTATATTACTTGGCTTCTCTCCTCCTCATCTCGTTGTGTCGTCTTTCCAGCTCTCTGGACCGGTGTGTGAGCTGTGTGAGGGACACCAGGTTAGGTGAACCCCTGTGTGTGTCCAGAGATGAGCCAAGTGCTTGTGTATGGGTCACCCTTCATAGTACAGTGGGGGATGCGTCAGTGGACAAACTTCTAAAGGGAAGGATAGTGTGAAACACATTGTTTCTTATATCAGAACTGTTAATTAGTGCAGGTAAAATAATAAACAGTGTTTGATGTGATATCATGAAGTAGCATGTGCTCCCCTCCTGCTGAGTCGGGGCGCCTCATGATCTGCCTGCTCATATAAGCTCTGTGTGTGCCGGCTTGTGTTTACACTAACATTACTGGATGTCATCCATATGTTTTTGCTTTCCTAGTTCAGGTCGTGTTTACTAGGAGAGCAGAATCACTGTGTGTCGCCCTTCAGGGCCACCGACACACGTACATACGCCAAACTACATGAACAAACAAATGTCCCAACACACACACACATATGTAAACACACAGCCGGGGCTCTTCAGCGGCTCTTGATTGCTCTGGTCTGATTTGAATTAGAGGCTCATCCTCCTCAGATCGCAGAAAGGGCTCTGAGGTCGGGCGGTTTGGCGGTTTGATGCTAATGCCAACACACAATTGGTTGAAGGCCTGCTCGGAGGGCAGAGATGTTGTTGTTTAGCTCCAACAATGGTGACTAAGAATGTTTACAGAGGGAAGGCTTGACTGGATCACAAGACCCGCACTGCTTTTAACTTATTCAACAGTCTTATTCAACATACAACTGACCAGATAGTTGAACACATGTACTCATTGAACATCTTAAATACTTCTTTTCCAAGAAGGGCAGCGGTGCTCCCAGTTAAAGCTCAGCTTTCTAACATGTAACAGATTCCCTCCTCAAAGGATTGTTGTGGAGTTGTGGGATCGTGCGTTTAGGAGAACTGCCCAGTTCCTTCCCAGAGTGTGCTGACGTAGACCGTTTGTGTGGCTTCGGTAATGACATAATTGCCCCTGGAAGGAGCCGCCGCAGAATGAGAACACAACGAGATGAGAAAGAGGATGAATAAAACCAATAATGCCACTTACAGTAAAGAGTTTTTGTTGAAATCCTATTTCTGTTCTCAATATACTTGTCAAACATCTGAAGTCATTAGAATCACTTTTTATGGGGAAAAAACCTGCATTGAGGAATGGAGTATTATAGGAGGAGGATGTTGATTTGATTGGATTATTAAATGTATATAAACGGGCCTGGCTGGATCTAAGGATGGTCCATACATGTATGGATGATGTCACATATATTTACTTCTGGTTAGATTTACTTTGAACAAAAAGTCTGAAAGTTTTCTGCCGACCGTTCAAATTTACGCAACAATAGCTTGAGCTCGATGTCGGAGGTTACTAGAGTGTGTGTTGCATGTGTTATATGTGTGTGTGTGTGTTTGCAGGTCTGTATGTAGGGTTTGTGTGTGACTCTCTGACAGAGGTGGGAAGAACTTCCTGCTCTTCCCGTCCCTTCGGGTCCCGTTTACATCTCCTCCAGTTTCACATGCCACCGAAAATCCCAGCGCACATCAAAGCGCCGGCGATTACACAGTCACACGGAAGCACCTGCGTAATAACCGAGAGATTCAGACCGATGGAGGAAATAGAGGAACTGCTGCTTCACATACAACAATAGTGGTGTGAAACCTCTCAAAATGAATGACATGATCAATAATATCATTTATTTGTCCGACATAATTCACACACAAATACACAATAATCTGCCTCAGCTTCACCTCTGTGGTTCTACAGGCTGCAGGTTCCTGCCTGGACAGCTGGATGTGCCGGGGTTTCTCTCCCTGTGCTTTAATGAAGTGTTTTTCCAACTACTGTTGATAGTTGGCATGTAGTATCAGTTCAGTAGCTGTATTTGGAAAAACTAAATATCAGAACCAGATATCTACATTCTACCAACAACTCATTCTGACACATCACTGGGTATTTTTTGTGTCTTTTTTGATAGAAACTGACATGTTGCATCTTTTTTTTTTTTCGAGCTTAAAAATTGGCTTTTGTAACTTCACCTCAAATTGCTTTGTATTGACCGTAGATATAAAAACTGAAGATTTATCTCTGGAATCGTACCAAAATATTTGAAAGAATTTATTTGTAGTGTAGAGGGAATGTGGACTGGAGGCGAGCAGAGTGAGCGGCAGGGGACAGAAACCAGAGAACAGATAGAGAAGTGAGCTGGAGTGGATTGAGTAAATAAACAGAGCCGGGAAGTGTTGAGTCCAAGCACAGGACGTGGTTTGGTTTGTGTGTGTGCATGTGTGCATGTGTGTGTTTATCAAACCCAGCTGGCACCCATTTGCCTAGGAATGAGTCTACACCTCTCAGAGGCCCAAGCCTGCCCTTCTTTGAAGGCCTCTGTGCAGTGAATGTGTGTGTGTGTGCGTAATAACAGCTTCATTAGAAGACTCCGTGGTACCGGTGAACACATAAAACACCCAGACGCGTATTTACTGTATGTGCATTATGTGCAACCTCCTCGTTTATGTATTAATTTTACAAACACACATACGTCCACTTTCAAACGAGCGAAACACGCAAACATCGACCGGTACAGACTTCAGGTTTCACAAGCACGCACATAGACCCCTAAACAGTCCCAGGGGGTTGGATTTAACTACTTCCAGATGTGGGCTCAGGACAGAGCACACACCAACACATAGACACACACACACACACACACACACACACACACACACAGACAAAATCCTCTGCTTTATTGAAGTCAGCATATCTACTGTTTAAAGTAATGAAGTGTTAGTGGATGCGAATGACACGGGAGGAGACATGTTTACTTGAAGGGTAG